>NIXA01000090.1:0-25486 GCA_002242795.1 Byssochlamys sp. BYSS01
TTTATATATTAATTATACCAGGTTTTGGTATTATAAGTACAGTTGTAGCGGCTGGTTCAGGTAAAAGTGTGTTTGGTTATTTAGGTATGGTTTATGCTATGATGTCTATTGGTGTTTTAGGTTTCATAGTTTGAAGTCATCACATGTATACAGTAGGTTTAGATGTTGATACTAGAGCTTATTTTACAGCTGCTACTTTAATTATAGCTGTTCCTACTGGTATTAAAATATTTAGTTGATTAGCTACTCTTTATGGTGGATCTATACATATAACACCTCCTATGTTATTCGCATTAGGATTTATTGTACTATTCACAATTGGTGGATTAAGTGGTGTAGTTTTAGCTAATGCATCACTTGATATTGCTTTCCATGATACTTACTATGTTGTTGCTCATTTCCATTATGTATTATCAATGGGTGCAGTATTTGCATTATTTGCTGGTTGATACTTCTGAATTCCTAAAATTTTAGGTTTATCATATAATCATTTTGCAGCTAAAGTACATTTCTGAATTTTATTTATTGGAGTTAATTTAACATTCTTCCCACAACATTTTTTAGGTTTACAAGGTATGCCTAGAAGAATAAGTGATTATCCTGATGCTTTTTATGGTTGAAACTTTATAAGTAGTATAGGTTCTATTGTTAGTGTAGTAGCTACATGATATTTCTTAACTATTATTTATAAACAATTAACAGAAGGTCAACCAGTTTCAAGATATCCTTGATTAACTCCACAATTATTTAGTGATACATTCCAAGTATTATTTACTAGAAATAATAGTACATTAGAATGATGTTTAAATAGTCCACCTAAACCTCATTCTTTTGCAAGTCTTCCTTTACAATCTTAATAAAAAATATGATAAGTATATTTTAATTTATAACTAAAATATAAGACATAATTATTCATATTACAGGTTAGTTTTTAACTTCAGATAAATATATTTTGAATTATTTCATTTTAATTTTAGGACATGTATTTAGTATAATAGGAAGTTTTATAGATAAATTTTCTTTTATAAATAAATAATTTAATGATATCTATCTCAACAAGTACAAAACAGAGATAGTAAAAAGATAATTTTTTTTATATATATTTTTTAATTTTAATTTAAATTTAAATTTAAATTGAAGAGAAAAATATATAGTATGGAGATATAACAAATTAACCTTGGTTAAATAAAAATATGCAAGATGATTTAATTTTACGTAAATTAATAAGATTAAATAGGCGAATTACGGATTTTAATAATTCTGTTCAAACATTTAATCTCAGGAGTGATTTAATACGCGCAAGATATACCGAAGGTAGGAAAAGGATAAGACTTATCCAACCTATGCAAAAACATAAAGTAGATACTGTAGGACACTATTTACGTATTCATAGATATGGGTTTTATAAAGCAAACTTTATGAATTTTTCAAATGAGGAATTCGAAGAAGCATGTCCTATGGTTGAGGAGGTTATCGACGCTGAGCGTGAAATTAGATCTTCTTTAGGAGGAATTATGAATTTAACAGAATCTATACAGGAACTGGATCCTAATTTTCATTTTGATTTAACATTCTTTAATTCTGTATATGATGCATTAAATTTATATTTATTATTAGTATAAGATTAATTTCTTATTATTAATGACAAGATACTTAACTTTAAAAAATTAATACAAAAAAAAATTTTTTTATGATACAAGCAGCAAAAATAATAGGAACAGGAATGGCTACTACAGGTTTAATCGGAGCTGGAGTAGGAATAGGTGTTGTTTTCGGTGCATTGATATTAGGTGTAGCTAGAAACCCCTCATTAAGAGGACAATTATTTTCATATGCAATTTTAGGTTTTGCTTTTTCTGAAGCAACTGGGTTATTTGCGTTAATGATGGCTTTTTTATTATTATATGTTGCCTAATTAATAAATTAAATAATTTAATACAAAATAATTTGTATTATATTAAATATATAAATAAATAATTATCTTTTATGTCATCTACAACTTTTTTTTTAATTTTTATACCTATATTATCTATAATATTAATAGCATTAAATACATTACTTTCTCAACATAATCCATATCAAGAAAAAGATAGTGCTTTTGAATGTGGTTTTCATTCTTTTTTAGGACAAAATAGAACACAATTTAGTATTTCTTTTTTTATATTTGCTTTATTATTTCTATTATTTGATTTAGAAATTATTTTAATATATCCTTATGTAGTAAGTGCATATACTAATGGAATATATGGTTTGGTAATAATGTTATTATTTTTTATATTATTAACATTAGGTTTTGCTTTTGAATTAGGAAAAAATGCTTTAAAAATTGAAAGTAGACAAGTTTATAGTTTTAATTTTAAATCATGAACAGGTTATTCTTTAATTTATAATAATTAAACTTTGTGTTGATTATAATAGTCGATATTTATTATATTAATCATTGATATAATATATTGATTATATTTAGTTAATTAGAAAAATTTTTATATTATATAAATAATATAATATATAAGTAATAATAATAAATGAATAAAGTATTATATTATAAAAATGTTTTTAGAAATATTAAAAAAAAATTTACAATTAGATGCTCCTACTCCTTGAGGTATATTCTTTCAAGATAGTGCATCACCTCAAATGGAAGGAATAGAGGAATTACATAATAATATGATGTTTTATTTAGCAATTATTTTATTTACAGTTACATGAATGATGATAACTATTATAAGAAATTTTGTAGCAAATAAATCACCTATAGCTCATAAATATTTAAATCATGGAACTTTAATAGAATTAATATGAACAATTACTCCAGCATTTATTTTAATATTAATTGCATTTCCTTCATTTAAATTGTTATATTTAATGGATGAAGTTGTAGATCCTTCATTAGTTGTTTATGCTGAAGGTCATCAATGATATTGAAGTTATCAATATCCTGATTTCACAAATGAAGATAATGAGTTCATAGAATTTGATTCTTATATAGTACCTGAAAGTGATTTAGAAGAAGGACAATTTAGAATGTTAGAAGTAGATAACAGAGTAATTATACCTGAGTTAACTCATACAAGATTTGTAATTTCAGCAGCGGATGTTATACACTCTTATGCTTGTCCATCTTTAGGTATAAAAGCTGATGCATACCCTGGAAGATTAAATCAAGCTTCTGTTTATGTAAATCGTCCAGGTACATTCTTCGGACAATGTTCAGAAATATGTGGAATACTTCACAGTTCTATGCCTATTGCAATACAATCTGTATCTATTAAAGATTTCTTATTATGATTAAGAGATCAAATGGAAGGTTAATTAAATAATTTTTATAGTTATAGTATAAAATAAATTATTATTTATTAATAATTAAATTTTATTTAATATTTATTAAAAATAATTTATTTATTTAAGTTTAAAATTATATAATATATATTATATAAACGTGTTAATTTAATGGTAAAATAACGTGCTACGGACACGCTAATATAAGTTCAAATCTTGTACACGTTTAACAATATAGTATATATATATATATATATATATAAATTATTATAGTATGGATAAATCAAAAAAAAATAAAAAAATATATAATGAATTTTTCAATATTTTTATTTCTTATAGGAATATTAGGATTTGTTTTAAATAGAAAAAATATCATATTAATGCTAATTTCAATAGAAATTATGTTATTGTCAGTAACATTTTTAATATTAATTAGTTCACTTAGTTTTGATGATATTTTAGGACAAACTTTTTCAATATATATAATAACAATAGCAGGTGCTGAATCTGCAATAGGTTTAGGAATTTTAGTTGCATATTATAGATTAAGAGGAAGTATATCAATACAATATAGATAATGTATTTAACATTAATAGTTTTACCTTTATTAGGTTCAATAGTTTCAGGTTTTTTTGGTAGAAAAGTTGGAGTAAGTGGAGCACATTTAATAACATGTACTTCAGTAATTACAACAACATTATTAGCTATAATAGCTTTTTTTGAAGTTGGTTTTAATAATATACCTGTAACAATAAATGTTGCAAAGTGATTAGACGTAGAATCACTTTATGTATTATGAAATTTTAGATTTGATTCTTTAACTGTTTCTATGTTAATCCCAGTACTAATAGTATCTAGTTTAGTACATATTTATTCTATAAGTTATATGAGCCATGACCCTCATAATCAAAGATTTTTTAGTTATTTAAGCTTGTTTACTTTTATGATGGTTATACTTGTTACAGGTAATAATTATTTAGTAATGTTTGTAGGTTGAGAAGGTGTTGGAGTTTGTTCATACCTTTTAATAAGCTTTTGATTTACAAGAATAGCAGCAAATCAAAGCTCTCTTTCTGCTTTTTTAACTAATAGAATTGGAGATTGTTTATTTACTATAGGTATGTTTACTATATTGTGATCTTTTGGTACTATAGATTATGATACAGTATTTGCATTAGCTCCTTATTATAATGAAAATATAATAACAATTATAGGAATTTGTTTATTAATAGGTGCCACAGCAAAAAGTTCACAAGTAGGTCTTCATATATGATTACCTCAAGCTATGGAAGGTCCTACACCAGTATCTGCATTAATTCATGCTGCTACTATGGTTACAGCTGGTGTATATTTATTAATGAGATCTTCTCCTTTAATAGAATATAGTTCTACTGTTTTAGTACTTTGTTTATGATTAGGTGCTATTACAACAGTATTTAGTTCTTTAATAGGTTTATTCCAACAAGATATTAAAAAGGTTATTGCTTATTCAACTATGAGTCAATTAGGTATGATGGTTATAGGAATAGGTTTATCAAGCTATAACTTAGCTTTATTCCATTTAGTTAATCATGCCTTCTATAAAGCATTATTATTTTTAGGTGCTGGTTCAGTTATACACGCTGTAGCAGATAACCAAGATTTTAGAAAATATGGAGGTTTAAGACAATTTTTACCTTTAACATATTCAGTAATGTTAATAGCTTCATTAAGTTTAGTGGCTATACCTTTTATGACAGGATTCTATTCTAAAGATTTTATTCTTGAATCTGCTTATGGTCAATTTTACCTTTCAAGTACTATAGTTTATTTTGTAGCTACAATAGGTGCTATGTTTACTACACTTTATTCAGCAAAAGTATTATATGTAACATTCTTAACTAACCCTAATGGTCCATTAACTAGCTATAAACATGCACATGAAGGTGATTTATTTATGACTGTGCCTTTAATTATATTAGCTATTTTTTCAATCTTTTTTGGTTATATTACTAAAGATATCTTTATAGGATTAGGAAGCGGTTTTTTTGCAGATAATAGTTTATTTATTCACCCTAGTCATGAAATAATGTTAGATACTGAATTTGCTGTACCTACATTATTTAAACTATTACCCTTTATATTCACTGTATCATTAAGTTTATTATCTATCTTATTATCTGAATTTTTACCTAAATTATTAATTAATTTTAAATTCACAAGATTAGGTTATAATATTTTTAGTTTCTTTAATCAAAGATTTTATATAGAATTATTCTATAATAAATATATTGTAGAAGGTATTCTTAAATTAGGTGGTCAAACAACTAAAAGTCTTGATAAAGGTTCTGTGGAATATATAGGACCATATGGTTTAGAAAAAGGATTAATATCATTAAGTAATAGTATAGGTAAATTAAGTACAGGTGTTGTTACAACTTATGCTTTATATATTTTAATAGGTTTAATCTTTTATATTACTCAACTATATTTTTCTTACAATGATAATAATTTATTAATTTTAATTATATTTACATTATTTATATTATTAAATAATAATAATATAAATTTAACTTCTAAATAATCAATTAATTTTTTAATTTAAATTTATTTTTTAATTTATTATGCTTATATCTTCTTCTTTATTTTTGGTTTTATCTACTGCTCTATCATTAAGACGTGATACTACTATTCTTTACTCAAGAGTGGGTATGATAATTTTATTTTATTGTATTTATTTATCCTATAATAATTTATTTATAACATATTTAGATAACGGTATAGGGTTATTTGGAGGTTTATTATACACATCCTCTATAACACAAACATTTCATATATTAATATTTTTCATTAGTTTTTTTATATTAAATATGACTAGTTTTTATCCTAGAAAATTAATATCTAATGAATATATGAGTTTATACAAATTATTATTTACAAAATTACAATTTGTTAAAAATTTAACTGTATCAAATATAATTTTAAAAAAAGGAGAACAATATACAATATTAGAATATACATTAATAATATTATTTATTATAATAGGTGCTGTATTATTAATTTCAAGTAATGATTTAGTAACTATTTATTTAGCTATAGAATTACAAAGTTATGGTTTATATTTATTATGTGCTACATATAGAAATTCTGAATCTTCTACTTCAGCTAGTTTAACTTATTTTTTATTAGGTGGATTAGCTTCTTGTTTTATTTTATTGGGTATTGCTTTAATTTATGCAAATTTAGGTGTTACATATTTAGATAGTTTTTATGTTATAAATAATTTAGCTGGTATAGTTAATGAACAAGAAATAACTACATATATACCTTATTGTTTATTATTGCTATCTGTAGGATTTTTATTTAAAATATCAGCTGCACCATTTCATTTTTGATCTCCAGATGTTTATGATGGTATACCTACTATAGTTACAACTTTTGTTGCTATTATAGCTAAAATATCTATTTTAATCTTATTTTTACAATTAGTTCATTATACTAATAACATATATTTAACAAGTCAATATTCTTGAACTTCAAGCTTATTATTAAGTTCAGTATTATCTTTAGTTATAGGAACTATTTTAGGTTTAACTCAATTTAGAATAAAAAGATTATTTGCTTATAGTACTATATCTCATTTAGGTTTTATATTATTAGCCTTAACTATAAATAGTGTTGAATCTGTACAAGCATTTATATTTTATTTAATTCAATATAGTATATCTAATTTAAATGCTTTTATTATATTGGTAGCTATAGGTTATAGTTTATATGCTTATAATGATAAAAATATAAATCATAATAACTTAATAGATAAAAATAATTCACCAATACAACTTATAAGTCAACTTAAAGGATATTTCCATATAAATAGTATATTAGCTTTAAGTTTAAGTATAACTTTATTTTCATTTGCGGGTATACCACCTTTAATTGGATTCTTTGCAAAACAGATGGTATTTTCTGCTGCTTTACAAGAAGGATTTGTTTTTTTAACTCTTATAGGTGTATTAGCTAGTGTTATAAGTGCAGTTTACTATTTATTTATTATTAAAACTATGTACTTTTATGATCATTCTTATACTTATTTTAACAAATTGAAAGATATTAGAATACCGGCTTTAATATTGCAGAAAGATAAAGTTATAAATAAAATATACTTTGATTCTAAATTTTCTTTATCTAGTTCTTTAACTATAACTATTTCAATATTAACTTTATTTATTCTTTTATTTATGCTTTTACCTAATGAATGATTACATATGTCTAATTTATTAGCTATAACATTATTTGTACCTACTAATATTTAAATAAAAAAATTTATTTAAATAAAAAAATTTTTTACTTTTATATTAATCTAATTTTTTTTAAACTTTGTGAATTAAAAATTAATTTTTTATATTAATATTAAAAATGAGAATAATAAAAAGTCATCCTATATTAAAAATATTAAATTCATATATGATAGATTCACCACAACCTGCTAATTTAAGTTATTTATGAAATTTTGGTTCTTTATTAGGTTTATGTTTAGGAATTCAAATAATAACAGGTGTTACTTTAGCAATGCATTATACACCTAGTATTTATGAAGCATTTAATTCTGTAGAACATATTATGCGTGATGTAAATAATGGTTGATTAGTACGTTATTTACACTCTAATACAGCTTCAGCTTTTTTCTTTTTAGTGTATCTACACATAGGTAGAGGTTTATATTATGGATCATATAAATCACCTAGAACTTTAACATGAGCTGTTGGTACATTAATTCTTATTTTAATGATGGGTACAGCTTTTTTAGGTTATGTTTTACCTTATGGTCAAATGAGTTTATGAGGTGCTACAGTTATTACTAATCTTATGAGTGCTATACCTTGAATAGGTCAAGATATAGTTGAATTTATATGAGGAGGTTTTTCTGTAAATAATGCAACATTAAATAGATTTTTTGCATTACATTACTTATTACCTTTTATATTAGCTGCTTTAGCTCTTGTGCATTTATTAGTAATGCACGATACTGTAGGTTCAGGTAATCCTTTAGGTATATCAGCTAATTATGATAGATTACCTTTTGCTCCTTATTTTATATTTAAAGATTTAATTACTATATTTATATTCTTTATAGTGTTATCTATATTTGTTTTCTTTATGCCTAATGCTTTAGGAGATAGTGAAAACTATGTAATGGCTAATCCTATGCAAACTCCACCTGCTATAGTACCAGAGTGATATTTATTACCTTTCTATGCTATTTTAAGATCTATACCTAATAAATTATTAGGTGTTCTAGCTATGTTTGGTTCTATTTTATGTTTAATGGTTATGCCTATTTCAGATTTATCAAAATTAAGAGGAGTACAATTTAGACCTTTAAGTAAAATAGCTTTCTATGTTTTCGTTGCTAATTTCTTAATCTTAATGCAATTAGGAGCAAAACACGTTGAAACTCCTTTTATTGAATTTGGGCAAATCTCAACTGTTTTATATTTTGCACATTTCTTTTTTATAGTACCTGTTATTAGTTTAATAGAAAATAGTTTAGTTGAATTATCAACTAAAAAATTATAATTAATATATTCTTTATTTATTTATATTAAATATATAAATTTTTATTACTTTAATCTTTAATTTCTAAAGATTAGGAGTTTGAGTAGAAGGTTCTACGTTTTGATTGCAAATCGAAATAAAGGGATTCGAGTTCCCCGAACTCCTTAATATGTCAATTATTAAAAATTAATTATTAATTTTCTGTTCTATATATATATATAGAGATAATTCATACTATAAATAGTAGGCATACAAAAAAATTGTATACTTTTAGCTTAAAAAGACATAAATATAAAGGTATATTGTTATAATGTATTAAATATATATATAAATAAATATATATATATATATTAAACTGCACGTTACTTTATAAGTATATTTTTATTTATGTAATAAAAATTAAAATAATGATAGGATATTTAATACCAATAATTGAAGGATTATTAGTTTTAGTTCCTTCTTTATTAGCTGTTGCATTTGTTACAATAGCAGAAAGAAAAACTATGGCTAGTATGCAAAGAAGATTAGGGCCTAATATAGTAGGTTATTATGGATTACTACAAGCATTTGCAGATGCTATAAAATTATTAATAAAAGAATATATTGCACCAACACAAGCTAATATTATTTTATTTTTTCTTGGTCCTACTATAACTTTAATATTTTCTTTATTAGGTCTTTTAGTAGTTCCTTTTGGTTCAGGTTTATTTATATCTGATTATAGTTTAGGTATATTATATACATTAGCAGTTTCTTCTCTAGGTACTTATGGTATATTATTAGCTGGATGATCTGCTAATTCTAAATATGCATTTTTAGGGTCATTAAGAAGTACTGCTCAATTAATTAGTTATGAATTAATTTTAAGTTCTGTTATATTATTAGTTATATTATTAGCAGGAAGTTTAAATTTAATAACTATTATAGAATCACAAAGAGTCGTTAATTTTTTATTTCCATTATTTTCTTTATTTTTAATATTTTTTATAGGTTCTATAGCAGAAACTAATAGACCACCTTTTGATCTAGCTGAAGCTGAATCAGAACTTGTTAGTGGTTTTATGACAGAACATTCTGCAAGTATTTTCATTTTCTTCTTTTTAGCTGAATATACTAATATAGTATTAATTTGTATGTTAAATAGTATTTTATTTTTAGGGGGTTATTTAAGTATTATTCCTTTAGACTTATTTATTTATATTATAAATTTATTTTTTGATGTTAATAATACTATTTTATATGATATATTTGTACATATTTCATCTTCTCCTATAAATCTAGCTATAAAAACATCTTTTTTAATTTTTGCTTTTATTTGAATAAGAGCTTCTTTCCCTAGAATACGTTTTGATCAACTAATGTCAGTATGTTGAACTATTTTTTTACCTATAGTTATAGCTTATATTATTTTAATGCCTTGTGTTGTATATGGTTTAGCTATAATTCCTACTAATATTAGTTTATTATAAATTTTCTTTAATTATTTTATAAATTTATTATTATAAATTTATAATTTATATATATATAAATATATTTTAATATATAAGGTTTGTATATCTCATTATAGGATAATATAATTATATTATAAATATTGAAATTAAATATTTATTATAACTTTATGTCATACATAAGGTGTTACATTATAAATGTTATATAAAAATAAAAATAATAATAATAATAATCTAATTTTTATTAAATATATAGCTTTTGTATGAAGATAATAAATAATATAATTGTAATTATGTCTTTATTATCATTATTATTATTAATACCTTTGATAGGTATAGGTTTAGTAGCAATAGATTCAAATTATGGTTTATCTTATAATAATAATATAAAAATAAAATCTATAGCTTTAGGAACTTCAGTAGTAAATTTAATTGTTTCATTAATAATATTTATATTATTTGATTTTAGTAGTAAACAATATCAATATATTGAAGAACATTATCAAATAAATTATTTTGATATATATTTAGGAATAGATGGTTTATCTATTTATTTTGTATTATTAACAACTATAATAATGCCAATAGCAATATTGTCAAATTGAAATTCAATACAATCTAAAAATGTATTATCATTTGCGGTAATTATGTTATTATTAGAAACATTATTATTAGCAGTATTTTTAGTATTAGATATATTATTATTTTATGTATTTTTTGAAAGTATTTTACCACCTTTATTTTTATTAATAGGATTATTTGGTTCAAGTAATAAAGTAAGAGCTAGTTTTTATTTATTTCTATATACTTTATTTGGATCATTATTTATGTTGTTATCAATATTAGTTATGTCTTCTATAATGGGAACAACAGATTTTGACGCTTTATCAAAATCAAATTTTAATTATTCAACACAAGTATTTTTATTCTTAGGAATATTTATAGCTTTTGCTGTTAAAACACCTACAATATTCTTAAATACTTGATTATTAAAAGCTCATGTTGAATCACCTTTATCCGGTAGTATTATTTTAGCAGGTATAGTTTTAAAATTAACTTTATATGGTATATTTAGATTAATTTTACCTTTATTACCTAAAGCTTCTTTAAATTATACATATATAATTTATGTTATAGGTGTAATAACTATAATATATGCTAGTTTTAGTACATTAAGAACAATAGATGTTAAAGAACTTATAGCCTACTCATCTGTATCTCATGCAGCTGTTTATTTAATAGGTGCATTTAGTAATACAATACAAGGTATTGAAGGTGCTATAGCTTTAGGTTTAGCTCACGGGTTTGTTTCATCAGGTTTATTTATTTGTGCAGGAGGTATTTTATATGACAGATCATCTACTAGATTAATTACATATTATAGAGGTATAGCTCAAATTATGCCAATATTCTCTGTATTATTTTTTATTCTATCTTTAGGTAACTGTGGTGCCCCTTTAACTTTAAATTTCTTAGGTGAATTTATGTCAGTATATGGTGTATTTGAAAGAATGCCTATATTAGGTGTATTAGCTAGTTCTTCTATAATATTCTCTGCAGCTTATACAATATATATGTATAATAGAATAGCTTTTGGTGGTTCTTACTCTCTTTATTTTATAGAAAATATAGGTGACGTAACTAAAAGAGAATTTATTATGTTATTAGTATTTGTAATATTTACAGTTTTATTTGGTATATACCCTGCGCCAATTTTAGATGGTTTACATTACTCAGTTTCTTCTTTAATATATAGTATAAATTAATTAAACAATACTATTATTATTTAGTGTATATATATATATACAAAATTCTTATTAGCTCAATGGTAGAGCAGAATACTTCTAATATTTTGATCCAGGTTCGAGTCTTGGATAAGAATAATTAATTTATTGTATTAATAGCCTTTATAGCTCAATGGTAGAGCGGAATACTGTTAATATTTTGATAGATGTTCGATTCATCTTGAGGGCTAAATTAATTATTAAATAAAATTAAATTAAATACCACTACACTATAATCTTTTTATAGTAAAGATAAAAATAAGAAAATATCTATAAAAAAAATATATAATATATGCCACAATTAGTTCCATTTTTTTTTGTAAATCAAGTAGTATTTGCTTTTGCTATATTAACAGTATTAGTTTATGCATTTACTAAATATATATTACCAAGATTTGTGCGTATTTTTATTTCACGTATTTATATAAACAAATTATAATAAAAATGCTATAAAATAGTGAAGTTGTAAAAAATATATCTAATAGTAATAGATTATTTATAACCGTAACTATAAAAAAAAAATACATACATATATATATGTATGTATATCTCAACTTTTAGTTTGAGTTGCGAATAATTAATATTCGTAAATTATAAATTATAATTTTAATATATAATTTATATATATATATAATCATATGAATAATCTAGATTTTGTTTTAAGTCCCCTAGATCAATTTGAAATTAGAGATTTATTTTCTTTAAATGCCAATTTATTAGGAAATATACACTTATCATTAACAAATATCGGTTTATATTTATTAATAGGTACATTTATAATATTAACATATAGTTTATTAGCCTCTAATGAAAATAAAATAATACCAAATAACTGATCAATTAGCCAGGAAAGTATTTATGCAACAGTACACGGTATAGTTATAAGTCAAATTAATCCTAATAAAGGACAAATATATTTCCCATTTATGTATTCATTATTTATATTCATATTAGTAAATAATTTAATAGGTATGGTACCTTATAGTTTTGCATCTACATCTCATTTTATATTAACATTCTCAATTAGTTTTACTGTAGTTTTAGGTGCAACAATATTAGGATTCCAACAACATGGATTGAAATTTTTCTCATTATTTGTACCATCAGGTTGTCCTTTACCTTTATTACCTCTATTAGTTTTAATTGAATTTATTTCATATTTATCTAGAAATGTATCTTTAGGTTTAAGACTTGCAGCTAATATACTAAGTGGTCACATGCTTTTAAGTATATTAAGCGGATTTACTTATAATATAATGACTTCAGGTATATTATTCTTTATTTTAGGTTTAATACCTTTAGCATTTATTATAGCATTCTCAGGATTAGAAGTAGCTATTGCGTTTATTCAAGCTCAAGTTTTTGTAGTTTTAACTTGTTCTTACATTAAAGATGGTTTAGATTTACACTAATTTTTTAATCATAAAAAGCATCTAATATAAAACTCTTATACTTTATAATAATAATTTTTATTTTATAATACGATATAAGTATAATAATTTATTTAAGGTATAAAGAAGAAAAGTCCAAAACTTTTAGGCATATAAGCATTTTCAATATAAATGCATTATAAGAATATAAGGATTTTAACAGAAACTAAAAATTATTATTAATAAAATACATAAAGTAAAATTATTAATAATAATTGCGAACAATAATCCTATGTTTAGTTATTTATTTAGAATTATTAAAACAGAAACTGGCTTATTTATACTTTAAAAAAATTTAACAAAATGAACTATCATTATAGGTGTATTAAACACTATGAGCTTGATGATGGCTCTGATTGAACGCTGTCCAAGTACTTGACACATGCTAATCGAACGACTAATTAGTTTATAATATAAACTAAGTAGTAGTGGTGTACAGGTGAGTATTATATAATTTGGCTACCTTAAAGTAAGGGAAAAATCCCTTATAAAAAAAAGGAAATTAAAAGGTCCGCTTTAAGATGCTAATCTTTATTTCGGTGAGTAGTAGGAAAGGTAATGACTTTTTCTAGCTAATATCCGTAGTCGTGACTGAGAGGTCGATCGACCACATTGGGTCTGAAAAAACCCCAATGCGTATTAGTACAGCAGTGAGGAATATTGGTCAATTGCCGAAAGGCTGAACCAGTAACTTGGAAGAATGAAAAAATATTATAATTATAATATTAACGATTAATTCGTATAAAATTCTAAATAGAATAATGATAATGACAATTTTCTATTTATAAGTCTTGACCAAATTACGTGCCAGCAGTCGCGGTAATACGTAGAAGACTAGTGTTAGTCATCTTTATTAGGTTTAAAGGGTACCTAGACGGTAAATTAAACTCTAAATGAGCACTTTTTTACTAGAGTTTTATAAGAGAAGGAAGAATTTTTGGAGTAGTGATGAAATACTTTGATACCAAAGAGACTGATAACGGCGAAGGCATCCTTCTATGTAAAAACTGACGTTGAGGGACGAAGGCTTGGGTAGCAAGAAGGATTAGATACCCTAGTAGTCCAAGCAGAAAATGATGAATGTCATAGGCTAGATTATATTTAGTCTATAAATGAAAGTGTAAGCATTCCACCTCAAGAGTAATATGGCAACATAAAAACTGAAATCATTAGACCGTTTCTGAAACCAGTAGTGAAGTATGTTATTTAATTCGATAACCCGCGAAAAACCTTACCACAGTTTGAATAACATTTATAAATTAAATTGTTACAAGCGCTGCACGGCTGTCTTTAGTTAATGTCGTGAGATTTGGTTAACTCCTATAATTAACGAAAACCCTCACTTTATTTATATATATAAAGTGGTTCGCCAGTACATCGGACCAGATAATAGGGATTAAGACAAGTCATCATGGCCTAAATACTGTGGGCTATAGACGTGCCACATACGCCTTAACAAAGGGATGCTATATTGTGAAATGGAGCTAATCCCCAAAATAGGATATAATATGGATTGTAGTCTGTAACTCGACTACATGAATAAGGAATTACTAGTAATCGTGAATCACCATCGTCACGGTGAATTTAATCTCAGTTAGGTACTAACCACTCGTCAGGCGCTGAAAGGAGTATGTGCAATAAGTTTGATTTACCTATATATTAGTATTTACAATTAGGTATATACATATATAGGTTAAATTTTCGTATGCATGACTTCGATTGGTGTTAAGTCGAAATACGGTTCGTGTAATGGAAATTGCACGGGATTCATAAAATTTAACAAAAAAAAACTTTAATAAGGAAGGGTCCGTTTGTTGGTCGACGGGTTGGGCTGTAAACTCAATGGCTATTAGCCATCAAAGGTTCGATTCCTTTTCTTCCTAATAGTATATAAGTAAATTTTAATCCTATCTTGATATTTTTATTATCTTTTTATGATGGATTATTTATTTTTTTTTATGATTTTATTTTATGATTCTATTAATAATGGGTTCAATTTAGGATTTATTGATACTTTTTATTTAATTGCCATTTTATGTGGTGTATGTACTATAGTATATAAAAATCCTATAGTATCTGTATTATTTCTAATTGGTTTATTTACAAGTGTAGCAAGTATATTAATATTAGTTGGGTTTAATTTTATTGGATTAGCTTATATTTTAGTTTATATAGGTGCTATATCTATTTTATTCCTTTTTATATTAATGTTAATTAACATTAGAATATCTGAACTTTTAAATGAAACTAATAATGATATACCTTTAGCTATATTAACAGTTCTACTTTTTTACTATATAGTAGTACAAGTATTACCATCAAATTTAACAGATAACACTATTATTTCTAAAATATCTTATTCTAAATACACTGAGTTAGATAAAGTATCTAATGTGTTACCTAAAGACTATATATTAAATAAATTATCAGCTTCAAATGATTTAATATCAGATAAATCTGAAAATATTATACTATATAAATCAGATGTTTTACCATTTGATAGTGAATTAGTTAATATTGCAGATTTAAAAGAAGAAATAGCTTATGCAAGTAGTAAAAATTGAGATAATTCATTATTAGATTTTACTAATATTAGTAGTATAGGTAATATTATGTATACTAATTATTCTTTATGATTAATAATTGTATCTATAGTTTTATTATTAGCTATGATTGGAGCTATAGTTATAACTGTATCTAAAAAAAAATAAAAATTTTTAATAAATATATTCTAATAGACGAAATTTAACTGTGTTATATTGTAAATACTTAATATATAATAATATATAATTATGGAATATAGAGTTAAAAATGAATTTCAAAATCATCCATATCATTTAGTATCACCATCACCTTGACCTTTATATACTAGTATTTCATTATTTCTTTTAACATGTGGTGGAGTTTTATTTATGCATAATTTCGAAGGATTTAATTATTTATTTATTCTAGCAGTATTAAATTTAATATATGTTATGTCTTTATGATTTAGAGATGTAATTTCAGAAGGTACTTATTTAGGAGATCATACAAATGCAGTTCAAAAAGGATTAAATCTAGGAGTTGGTTTATTTATTGTTTCAGAAGTTTGTTTTTTCGTAGCAATCTTTTGAGCATTCTTTCATAGTGCTATTGCACCTAGTATAGAATTAGGTGCACAATGACCACCATTAGGTATAGAAAGTATTAATCCTTTTGAATTACCACTGTTAAATACAATAATTTTATTATCATCAGGTGTTACAGTTACATATGCACACCATTCATTAATACAAGGTAATAGAAAAGGAGCATTATATGGAACAATAATTACAATTGTATTAGCTGCTATTTTTACAGTATTCCAAGGTGTAGAGTATACAGTATCTTCATTTACTATTTCTGATAGTGTTTATGGATCTTGTTTTTATTTTAGTACAGGATTCCACGGATTACACGTTATAATAGGTACAGCATTTTTAGCTGTAGGTTATTGACGTTTAGCTGCATATCACTTAACAGATCATCATCACTTAGGTTACGAATCAGCCATATTATACTGACATTTTGTAGATGTAGTATGATTATTTTTATACGTATCTGTATATTATTGAGGTTATTAAATTTATTATTTAATAGCATTATTTATATTAAATTAATATTATATCTAATAAAATATACATAGTTATCTTAAATATTTAGTATTTATATAACTAGAGACTTTAGTTTAATGGTAAAACATGTGACTTTTAATCATTACTTTATGGGTTCAAGTCCCATAAGTCTTAATATATTATGGTAATACAAGATGAAAAAAAAATTCAGATAATTTTTGTATAATAATGACTATAAGTTAATGGTAGACTGCTTATTTACCATATAAGATGTGCTGATTCGAATTCAGCTAGTCATAATTAAAAATAATATTATTAAAAACTAATATATATATATATATATATATATAGAATGGCTATAAGTTAATGGTAGACTATTCGTTTTCCACACGAAGTGTGTCGATTCGATTTCGACTAGCTGTAAAACAGGGTTAGTAGCTTAATAGGTAAAGTGTTTTCTTGTCGAGAAAATAGATGCCGGATCGAAGCCGGTCTAACCCGTAAATAAAGGAAAAGTTGCTATAGGTAGGGTAAGATATTTGCTAAATATTGTCTATTATAGACCTAGATGTTCGAATCATCTCTTTTCCGTTATATTTAATTTTTAAAAATATTTATTTATTTTAATAATTAAGAGCATAGTTTAATAGGTTAAAACCGTAAGCTTCAACCTTATATTTCTTAGTTCGAGTCTAAGTGCTCTTGAGTTAATAAATTAAAATATTAAAGGTTCTTTAGCTTAATAGGTAAAGCGCGTTCTTGATAAGGATGTGTTCAATGTTCAAGTCATTGAAGAATCAATATTAGACTATAGAAAGAGAGTTGACAGAGTGGTTTATTGTGGCTAGCTTGAAACTAGTATTTGGTTTACCCAAACATAGGTTCGAATCCTATACTCTCTGAAAAATAATATACTTTTTAATATAAAAATACAGGTTAGAGCCAGGTTGGTTAGGCGTCTCATTTGGGTTGAGGAGTAGTTATGTTCGAATCATAATAACCTGATAAATTAATGCAACCTGCATTATAGGTGATATGAAGGATATATTTTCCTTGAAATATCAATAAAGTATATAAAGAAACTATTATGGAATCAAATTTTTTTGCTATATATTAAAGAAATACAGGAATTATTATTATATTTCTTAGATAAATTAAATAATAAACGAAGTGAATTGAAATATCTTAGTAACTTCAGGAAAATAAATCAAACGAGATTGTTATTTGATGTCTGTTAAATAACAAAAGTCAAGACTTAAATAGATTCAAATCTATTAAATAAAAGTCAAATTTAAGTAAAATGGATTCAAATCTGTTTGAATATAGGGGAACCTTCCTCTAAGACTAAATATGATATATAAGCATTAGTGAATAGTACCGTGAGGGAACAAGATGAAATAGTAGTTTTATAAGCAGCTCAAGTGAAATTTAAATAAATAATAAGAGCGTACCTTTTGCATAATGGGTCAGCAAGTTAATTTTAGATGCAAGCAAATACCTATAAAATATATTGAATAAAAATGGCTATTCAATAATAGTTTATAGAACTAGCTTAGATAAACCAATTATAAAAAAATGAATTAGTATCTAGAATTAGACCCGAAGGCTAGTGATCTTACCATGGTCAGGGTTATAAAGGCCCGAACGGGTTATCGTTGTATAGATATCCGAAGAATTGTGGTAAGTTAGTGAAAGACAAAACTGACTAGTATAGCTGGTTTTCCGCGAAACCTATATAAGTAGGTAATTTAATTAACATCTTAGCAGGTACAGAACTGTGATCTCGGACAATATCTTTGATTTTGTCAACATCGGGGGATTGTAGTGATTTTACCGGAGAGTATTTGCACTCGGAATGGCAAAGATGAATATTGAATAATCGGACATAGTGCGATAAGGTTGTATGTCTAAAGGGAAACAGCCCAGAACAAGAGTTAAGGTTCCAAAATTATTGTTGAGTGAAATTAAGGATGTTTTTTTTTAATACAATCAGGTAATAGGCTTAGAAGCGGCCACTTTTTGAAGACCTCGTAACAGAGCACTGATTAAAAATTTTTTAGAAAAAAATACCGAAAATTTAACGGATCTAAACAATATACCGAAACCTTGTACACATATATATAATAATTTTTATTTTGTATATGTGGGGTAGCGGAACATTGGATAATATATTTTACAATATATATTTATAATATATATTGTATAAATAATTTAGTAGATTATATAGCTATATAAAAATATTTTTATATATCTTTATTTTTGAAAAGTTATTCTTAAATAATTCCAAGAGAGAATGCTGACATGAGTAACGAAAAAGGTTTAACCTCGCCTTAAGCTTATGGTATTATATTTAATTTTCGGTATCTAAAAATATTAATCAAAAGGTAATTTTGATGATATTATTATATATATTTACCCTAAAAATTAAAAAAAAACCTTTAACAAGTAATAAAGGTTCTGGAAAATTTTTTAAATTAATATTCTTCTCAAGATGATAATATAATTACTATTGACTATTAATTAAGTTTAATATAAAATTATCCATTTATTATTTTATATTTAAATTAATTAAAAAGAATGGAAAAAATTATTCATTTTATATATTATATATTTTATTTTTATATTTTATTTTATACAGTAAAGGGGTAAATATAAATTAATTAGAGAAAACTAATAAATATATAAAGACTTATATTTGAGAGCTATAAGTTACTAAACTAATAAACTAGACTAAATTATTGGTTTGGTATTTTTATTAAGTATCTTTTTTTGATTTATATATATAGTATAAATTGTATTATAACCCTTTACAACCTGAGCAATTTCTTCTACAGGTGTATAAATAAAGTATAAAAATCTATATAAATATAAGTATTATGGGGATAAAACATAAAAATTTATATGTATATATCTATAATACTATATAGATTTTGTTATAAACCGTACCTAAAAACTAACATCAAGTAAGCAAGTAGAGAATACAAAGGCGTTTGAGTGAACAATCATTAAGGAACTCGGCAAATTGACTACCGTAACTTCGGGATAAGGAGAGCCATTTTTATTAGTTTAACATCTTTGATGGTTTTATTAGTCTAAAATCTAGGATAAATTTATTAAACTAATAAAAAGAGGAAGCATGGAATAATGTTGTACGACTGTTTAATAAAAACACAGCACTCTGCAAAGATAAAATATCAAAGTATTGAGTGTGATGTCTGCCCAATGTCGGCTGGATAACGGATTTACCTTGGTTTTTAACTAAGGTTTTGAAGGATACCCCGATTAATGGCGGCCTTACCTATGAGGGTCCTAAGGTAGCGAAATACCTTGGCCGTTAAATGCGGTCCTGCATGAATGACTTAACGATACAACAGCTGTCTCGATGATTGTCTCAGTGAAATTGGAATAGCAGTGCAGATACTGTTTACCTCTAGATAGACGAGAAGACCCTATGCAGCTTTACTGTTACTAATTACAAGAGTGAAAATTTAGGATGATTGCGAGTGTATAAGGTAGTTGTAAGATAATAATGAAACACCTTTATTCGTTTCCTATAATATGCTCTTGAGGATTGGAAGGCAGTTTATGCGGGGCACAGATCCCACAAAAAGTACCTGGGTATATCCAAAGTTCATATTGTAAATTTGTAATTTTTTTTTACAAATTATTTAATTTGTTATAATTATATTTATAATTATACAGTTATTATTAGATTAAATTCAATATTTTTATTTTTTATTTAAGTAAGATTTTAACTATATGGTGAATAGATGCATTTTTAAACTTTACCCTTTTGGGTTATATTTAAAAGTTTTTTATTATATTAATATTGTATTATTTTACCTTTATTATTATGATAATTATTTATGCTTTAAAAGTTTAATGGCTAAATCTTGCTTTACTGTTTGACCTACAAGTCTATCAGTCGCGTAAGCGGGGCATATGATCACAAGATGCATTAAGGAAAGGTCTTGGATTATAGAAAAAGTTACGCTAGGGATTTATGACTGTGAGTCCCCCAATATTATAAAATATTGGAAATATATTGGGTAAATTTCAAAGACAACTTAATATAACTTAAGTGTATTTGAAGCGAAACTTATTTTAGCAGTGTAGAAAATATTAATTACACATAATTTTTATCAATTGATAAAAATAAAATAAGAACGTTCAACGACTAAAAGGTGAGTATTTGCTAACAATAATCCTTTTTTATGCCCAACATCTATATTAACTATATTATATTAGATTATTACTTGTATAATTATTATTATTATTTTTAATAATAATGTAATAGACTTGTATTTATTCAAGCTAAATATTATTAAAATAAATATGTTAAATATTATAAAATCAAAATTAAAATTAAAAAATATATATAAAAAAAATTTATTAAATAATAATGTAACTATTCGTAATAAAGATTTTGTTCCTGCTGTAAGAGATTGAAAAAATAGTATTTATGTTTATAACAAAAATGCTTTAAGTTTAATACCTGTTGCAAGCAGATTAGTAATGAAATTAATTAAAGGTTATTTTAATTCATATGATTTATATTTAGAATCTAAATTAAGAAAAGAAAGATTACGTAGAAGATTAAGAAAATTATCTACAAATAAAATTTTTATTAGCGATGGTGAATTTAAACATACAAATGATAGAGTAAATATTACATTATATATATATAATAGACAAAAACTTAATTATTTATTAAAATTAAAAAAAAGATATATTAGATTATTTCAAAAAGCTAAATTTGAAAGAAAATTACAACTAATTAATAAAATTGGATTAAATATATTAAAACAACAAGAAGAAAAAAGTACAGTATTAACTAATATATTACCTAATTATAATTCAAAATTACAATCAATTCAAAATTTATATTATAGAAATTTTATTAAAAAATCTTTTTTAAGATTAAAATACTATATGTTTTATAAACAACTGCTTTATATTAATAATGCTAAATTTGAAAATTCTTATTTACAAGGTTTAATATATTTAATTAAAAAAATATATAAAAAAAATGTTGAATTTAATATTATTAATTTAAAATATTTTTATTTTAATAGTGATATTTTTACACAACCTTTAGTATTAAAATTAAGAAAAAAAAGAAAAGTATTAAGATATTTAAAAGCTTTAGTTAAAAAAGTAAAAATAAAAAATATAGAATTAAATGAAAGATCAAGATATTTTTTTGATTTAGAAAATTTATTTATTGTAAATAATAAAGATACTACAAATAATTTATTGAATAATTTAATACAAAAGAATAAAATTAAATCAGATTCTTTAAAAAAAATAGTATTATATAATATAAATTATAAAAAAGTATCAGGTGTAAGATTAGAAGCTGCAGGTAGATTAACTAAACGTTATACTGCTTCTAGATCACAAAATAAAGTTATATATAATGGTAATTTAGAAAATACTTATTCTTCTATTAAAGGTTATCCTTCTGTTGTATTAAGAGGTAACTATAAACCTAATTTACAATATACTAAATTAAATTCTAAATCTCGTATTGGATCATTTGGAATTAAAGGTTGAGTAAGTGGTACTTAATTTATTTTTAATTTTTCTTAATTATAGTTAATAAAGATGATGAAATAGTCTGAACCATTTTAAAAAAAATGGAAATAAAAGAAAAATCTTTTATGATAACAAAAATTGAACAGGCTAATTTGCGCAAGAGAGTACAAATTGAGTGCGCGGTTTGGCACCTCGATGTCGGCTTAGCTCATCCACATGAATGCAAAAATCATGAAGGGTTCGACTGTTCGTCGATTAAAGAGCTACATGAGCTGGGTTTAATACGTCGTGAGACAGTATGGTTTCTATCTTCTAGAGGAAATTAAAGTATAATAAAGATAGCCCCTTCGTACGAAAGGAGTTGGGTATATTGACCTATGGTTTACCTGTTGTTTATGATAGTTTTAATTATAAAACTCATTTATTTTTACTTAAATAAATTGTTCTCATAGGCATGGCAGGAAGGCTACGTCAGTTAAAGATAAGTGCTGAATGCATTTAAGCGCGAAGCTTACTTTAAGATACTTTAAAACGTAGTAGAACACTACGACAATAATTATTATAATCTTTTATAGAAATAATAATTAATAGGCTTTAGCTGTATTAAGGTATAAAGTACTAATTATTAATATACTAAATATTTCACATATAAATTAAATTTAGCCTGGTTAGCATAAAAGTAATGCAACCGTTTTGTAATCGGTAGAAGTAAGTGCGATACTTGCACTGGGCTATTAAAGACCCAATGGTCAAGTTTGGTTAAGACATAACATTTTCACTGTTAGTGCGGGAGTTCAAATCTCCCTTGGGTTAAAAGAAATTAGCTCAGTTGGTAGAGCTGTCGCTTTACACGCGAAAGGTCAGGTGTTCGAATCACCTATTTCTTAATATATACTTCTTTACGAAAGCGGATTAATGTAAATGGTTAACATATATGGCTCATGACCATGATATTTAGGTTCAAATCCTAAGTCCGCTATTATATTAAAGACTATAGCTTAATCGGTAAAGCGAACCACTCATGATGGTTTGAGTAAATGTTCAAGTCATTTTAGTCTTAAATAATATAAGTATATTTATTAATAATATATTTTTAATCCAAGTGCTGGAATGGTAGACAGGATAAACTTAAGCTTTATTGGTATATAACCGTAAACGTTCAAGTCGTTTCTTGGATAATTAATAATAATAAAGGGGTCATAGTTTAATTGGTAAAACTACGATTTTGCATATCGTTATCTCAGGTTCAATTCCTGATGACTCCAAATTAATACAATTAACTATATTTTAAATATATATATATAACTATGATATATATTTAGGCTCGGGTAGCTCAATCTGGTAGAGCGGAATATTGAAGTTATTTTTGTTGTGAGTTCAAATCTTGCCTCGAGCATTAAACGGATGTGCTGGAATGGTAGACAGGTTCCGCTTAGGACGGAATAGTTATAACTGTATAAGTTCAAGTCTTATTATCCGTATTATATCTATATATATAATCTATGTTGTTGACTAATCGGTAAGTCATAAATTTTTGGTATTTACTATTGGGTGTTCGAGTCGCCCCAACATAAAAAAATTTATTATTTAAAGTTATATTAGCCAGTGTAGTTTAACGGTAGAACAATAATTTCATGAATTAAGAATGAGAATTCGATTTTCTCCTCTGGCTTATACTTTATGTATTAATTTAATAGTATAATTAATATTAGGTTTTTTTATAGTTTAATGAAAATAAATTTTTTAATAAAAAGAACTAACATTATAGGTATACTAAAAACAATATTATTAATTAATTTAATATATAAAATAAAAATAGGTGGGTGTAGTTCAATGGTAGAACAGCTGTATGTGGCATAGTATATCCTAGTTCGATTCTAGGTACCCTCCCTAGATAACTTTTAGTTATCTCTATAAAATAAAATTTTAACTAAGAGTAAAAAGTTGTTTTCTTTACATTTTTTCTTTTTGTTATTAGATAGGCAAATTAAATCTAATTATGAAAGAACTTTTTCTACACTAACTACAAAAGATGAATTAAATAAATCTTTAATAGAAAGAATATTAGATAAGTTAACTATAAAACAACCTACAGAATGAGAAGAAAGATGATTTTTATCATCTAATGCCAAAGATATTGGTACTTTATACTTAATATTTGCTTTATTCTCAGGTTTAATAGGTACAGCATTTTCTGTTCTTATAAGATTAGAATTGTCTGGACCAGGTGTACAATATATTGCAGATAATCAGTTATATAATAGTATAATTACTGCTCATGCTATTATAATGATTTTCTTCATGGTTATGCCAGCTTTAATAGGAGGTTTTGGTAATTTCTTATTACCTGTATTAATAGGAGGTCCTGATATGGCATTTCCTAGATTAAATAATATTAGTTTCTGATTATTAGTACCAAGTTTATTATTATTTGTATTTTCTGCAACAATAGAAAATGGTGCAGGTACAGGTTGAACTCTTTATCCACCATTATCAGGAATACAATCACACAGTGGACCAAGTGTTGACTTAGCTATATTTGGTTTACATTTAAGTGGTATTAGTAGTTTATTAGGTGCTATGAATTTTATAACAACTCTTTTAAATATGAGAAGTCCAGGTATACGTTTACATAAATTAGCTTTATTTGGTTGAGCTGTAGTAATAACAGCTGTATTATTATTATTATCTTTACCTGTTTTAGCTGGAGGTATTACTATGGTTTTAACTGATAGAAATTTAAATACATCATTCTTTGAAGTAGCCGGAGGTGGTGATCCTATATTATTCCAACATCTTTTCTGATTCTTCGGTCATCCTGAAGTTTATATATTAATTATACCAGGTTTTGGTATTATAAGTACAGTTGTAGCGGCTGG
>NIXA01000091.1:0-25150 GCA_002242795.1 Byssochlamys sp. BYSS01
AATCTCTGAGCCCCCTTAGCTATGCACAGCTATCCTGTTGTATGCACCACACACTATCTTAGCATCCCTATGGTTGACAATCCTATCTCACACTCAAAGTGGTATGGTCAGAAGAGTAAGGCCAACTAGTTGGGTGAGAACTAGTTGTTATAGAAGTTCTAATAAATTGAATATAGTCCCAAGTTATACTTCAAGTAATATTAGTAGAACAAGCACAAAGAACTAAAACTAAATATATAGGTGGGAATGAGTGTCCTTATATACCCTTTTGTTTTATTAGATATAGTCCCATCCTAACTTCCCCTTAATAGTCCCTTCTAGGACTACTCCTTCTGGTCCCAACTGAGACTCTTCTAATGGTCCCTTTTAGGACTACTCAATCCTTAGCATTTAGGATCATAAGTCATATGACTACAGTTCTGTTTCCTCATACATCATCCTTATCTATCTGATAGGTCCTCATTGCCCTTCTTCTATTAGGTTTGTAACATCACTCCCCCTTTTACAGGTTGGCATCCTCAACAACATATAAGGTGTGCCCCCCTTTTTCTTTATATGTTCTCATTATGGTGCATCTTGTTCATTCTTCATTATGTCTGTGTACTATAGATCTCAGGCATCCTTAGGGTTCAGGAATTGCAATAAGCATTGTAAGTGGGTCCATCTAGCTAACTTAATCAATTAATATAATAGTTCTGTCAATTTTCCTTGTAAGAATTGTTTCTGTTTGTCTTCCTTATGTATTGTGATAGAGTTGCAGAGTTGAAAATGCTCCAGGTGTATTCATGAGAATCATACTTGCAAAAAATAAGTGTTTAGTATGGATGAATGGGATAATTTCTGAAAAGAGGAGGCTTAGGTGGCCTCTTATTTGGTAGCTAGGAATTGTGATCTGCAGTTATTGCAAGTGCAGATTGATTAGGTGTAGGGCAAATTGCATATATTGCATGAGGTTCTCACTAAGAAGTTGGGTGAACATTCCTAACTGCAGAAATTGCAAAACTAATTTAAGGAATGGGGTCTGCAGATGCTGCATCATAATGTAGAGATTGTGGATGCTGGTGACTTATCTATTAAAGAGGTATTTGTAGTACTAGGTTGTTTAATTGTGGCTACTTAAGAGATTCCATCTCTAAGTCAGATAGCATTACCATCTTTTTAGATTGACTTTGACTGGCTCACTGATAGAAATCCTGTAGTTGGTGCTGGCAGTTTGTTAAGTAGTTGATAGGCTTCTAGGTGTTTTCTGATGTAGGATATCCTTCCCATTTCACTAAATAGTATGGTCTTCCTCTAATTCTTTTAATATCTAGTATCTCCTCAACTTCATATTCATTGTCTGCTTCTTTGATTTTGATGTCTTCATCTATCTGGATATGTTTGGGTGCTGATTCCAATAATGAGATATGAAATATCAGATGTACCTGATTCATGCTATCTAATAATTTGAGTTTATAGTTTACTAGTCTGACTTATTATCTAATTTTAAATGGCCCTAGTTTCTAGTGGTCCAATTTCTTGCTTAATTATTTTGTTTTGATGTTTTATGTAATAAGGAATGTTTTTCCCCTCTCTTTTAATTGTGGTGCATCCTCATACTATAAATTATAGTATTGTGACATGCAAAGATTCACAAAATCTAAATCATTCAAGAGTTGATAATGCAATTAAGTAATGTGCTGTAATATAGTTGATGCTTATTCTGCTAGTATGTTAATAAGTCTAGGCTTATCAACTAGCTGCAGATTGTAGCTGTAATTTATAAAGAATAGTATTTCTCCTATGCTTAAGTATATGGCATTATTAAATGCAAATTAGGCAAGTAGAAGATACAACTTCCAATCATCTTACTAGTAGTTTATATAATGCCTTAGATAATACTTAATGGTCTGGTTTATTCATTCAGTCTATCTATTTGCTTGTGGATGATATACTATAGTTAAGTGATGGTCAATCCCTATAAGGTTGGTAAGTATGTTCTAAAATTTTGATGTAAATAGCTTGTCTCTGTCTAAAATGATATGTTCTAGCATTCTGTGATGTGAAATAATATATTCAAGAAATAGGTATGCCATATCTGCTGTGTTAATACATTCTGTTATTGGTATAAGGTGGATGTACTTTGTCAGCTTGTCTATAGCCACCATAATCATGTCATTCCTGTTACAAACCTAACAGAACAAGAGACTATGATGGCCTATGGAAGAATGACACTAATGCAAGCCACATGATACAAAGAAGACAAACAGGTCATGTGATTAAGGAAAGCTTGGCATTGATATAGGGCTTGACATTGGTATACAGGTATAGGGTTATACTTGAGGTATATGGAATACTCAAATACCCATTACAGGAGGTTATACCTAACATCAGGATAGGATATATAAGGATGCTCATTTCTGCCTATGTATTTAGTTTTAGTTCTTTATACTTATTACAGTTATGTTACTTGAAGTATAACTTAAGATTATATTTGATTTATTAGAACTTCTATAATAACTAGTTCTCACCCAACTAGTTAGCCTTACTCTTCTGACTATACCACTTTGAGTGAGAAAGGATTGTTGACCATAGGGATACTAGGATAGTGTGTAGTACATATAATAGGACAGTTATATATAGCTAAGAGGGCTTAGAGATTATAGATGAGAGTTAATCAAATATTAAGTCTAATAGTATATAGGTTATAGGAAGCTTAGGGCATAACATAATAAGCACTATCAATATAAGTCAAATTTTAATTGACTGTCTACTTCAACACTTCACTATACTCCTTAATAATGAACCACATCAACACCATATTGCAGGTATCATAAATTGGATATATGCCTATAGCTAGGGAGCTAGATGGGATGATTAATCAGTTACAGAAACAGATCATGATATTAAAGGCATAAGTAAGTGTTTAGAAGGTGAAGCTAAAGAAATCTGAACTCTTTAATGAGACCTAATCAAAGCTTTAAGGTTTCCTTACATAAATGGATTAGTATCTAAGGATGGAGCAATACCACCTAATGATAGAGGCTGATAAGATTTTGTTTACATTCATATACCTTATAGGACTAGTATTTGATTAGTTTAAATTAATGCTAAAAGATTATATTTGGAATGAGACTATTACTGACCAGGACCCCAAGATGCAGGAAGTCTTTGGGAGTTAGACAGAATTCTGCTAACAATTAGAATAGACATTCAGAGACATTAATAAGTTATAAAATATAGAAAGACAACTAGAACAGCTTTAACAGTGGATTAGTAGTAAGTTACACTTCATAATTCTTATAAATCATTTCATGCCTAGACTGGGATGATGATGCTTACATTCACTATTTCAAATAAGGATTGAAGCTAGAGCTTATGGAAAAGCTATTATAGCAAGATAGGCTAGAGGATCTATATAAGTACATCATCATTACAGTTAAGATTGATAACCAACTCTACAACTTTAAGCAATAAAAAAAGAACTACAAGTAGATAAGTACTACACTAAGAAAAGATAATCACTATTAAGGGAATAATAGGAGGCAAGCACAACTAAATAGTTAAGGATATAGAGATCCATATAGATTAAGGCTGATAAACTTAGATGCTACACACAAATAATAGCCAGAACAATAATGCCTAATAAAGGAGATTAAATGCTTTAACTACTAAAAGAAAGGGTATATAGCAAGTGCATGCCTATAGAGGGGCAATTGATGACAACTATAAGCAATTAGAGAAGACTTACTAGAGTACTATTATATAGCAGAAGAAGGACTACCAATATCAACATATATAGAGTATGGATATGAAAGCAGTGAAATTATGTCAAACTCCACAGATAGTCACATAATGCCCACATAGCAAGATGCTAGTAAGGAAGATGAACAAGATGCCTAAGAGAGAGTGCAAGATGAAGAAACAAAAAGGCTCATTGTAGAAGCCAACAAGATGATAGCTAGCTGAAAGAACATTAGCAGTAATAGTAATGATGAATTTCTAGAAGTCCAGTAAGACAAGGATATACAATAGGATAAAACCTAAACAGAGACAATGGATAAGCCAGAAAAATTAAAGGAAAAGGCTAGTAAGCCCAAGAATGAAACATAAATGCCTAGAACATATCCTGAAGAAAAAGAGAAATAAAAACCTGATAATAATATTAGAATAGCAACCTAAGATACATGCTCTTATAACTAAAGAGGGTGCATATGTGTGTGCTATCAATAATATCTAGATTATGGCAAGATGTATTGGATTACATATTATAAGGATGATTGCTTGATATACCTTAGTAGAAAAGAGGGAAGCAATTTTATACTGAAAAAAAAGTATTATAAATATTTACCCAATTAAAGAACCATACTAGCTATGACTGAGTGAGGACTATATTTTAAGCTGAAGGTAAAAGTGGCAGAATAATAAGCCTAAGTGATAATTGACTCAGATATTATAGAAAACTTTATAAACCTAACCTTTTAGAAATGACTGGACCTTAATAGAATAAGGAAGGTATGATTGTAAATGCTATAAGGCCTTAATAGAGAAATGCTCTATTAGCTTAAATTTAAAATCAGACTACTTATAGTTATGATTTATAATCATATCAAACAACTTAATTTCAATATTGCTGAACTTAGAGGATATAAGGTAGTCTTAGGGATACCTTAGCTTAGAAGACATAATCCAGTAATAGATTAGAAGACAAATAAGATTTAGTTTATATGTGACTATACTAGAAGAGACTTAACTAGGCAGAAGACAAGTACTTAAAACTAATTAATAAATAGGCACTAAGTTAAAGAACCTAGGACAGGTTATAGTATATCAGCTATAATATTAAAGATAGACACAACCCTTTTAATAAAGAAGTAAGTTGATTGAGGATACTATTATAAGGAAAGAGATTTACCTCTAGAATACTGACTTCTAACTAGACAGGAAATAATTTAGGATATTAAGGAAAGATGCTAGTGCTATAAGGAGAAACAAATATGTGCTGTAATATATAAAAAAATAATACTACCAGACTACTGTAAACCATTTTAAGAATTATTTGAATAGTTAAAAGAGTATTAATTACTAGAATATGGCAAACACAACTATAAGATATCTCTTAAGGAAGGGAAGAGACTAATGTGTAACTAAATCTACAGAATAATAGAAAGAGAATTAAAGATATTAAAGGAGTACATCTAAACAGAGCTAATAAAAGGCATAATCTAATTATTAAAGTCACCTATTAGATATGGAGTACTATAGGTACTAAAGAAAGATAGTATAGAGAGACCATACATCAACTATAGACTAACTAATATAATAATTATTAAGGACAAGTACCTGTTACTATTAATTATAGAAATCCAAGACAAAGTAAAAGGATTATAATAATTTATAAAATTAGACATACAAGATGCCTACAACTAAATTTGTATTGTAAAAGGTGAAGAATGGAAAACTGCATTTAGGATGCAATATGGGCATTATAAGTATATAATTATGCTATTTAGACTTACTAATGTGCCAGCAACATTCCAGAGGTTTATAAATAAGGAGATACTTAAGAAGGTTAATAATATGTTTATTATTACATACCTTAATAACATCCTTATCTTCTCCAATACCTTAGAAGAACATGTAAAATATGTGTTATAAATATTGAAAGTAATATAAGATATAAAGCTGAAACTGAAGTGGATAAAATACTAGTTCTATATCTAAGACACTAAGTTTTTCAGATATTAGATCACCTTAGAAGGCATCCATATGGACCTAATTAAGGTATAGATGATCTTAGAATAGCTAATACCAACAAACATTAAAAAAGTACAATTATTTATGGGATTTGTGAACTACTATCAGGGATACATCAATCAATATTTATCATAAATAATCAATATTATACAACTACTAAAAGGGAATTAAGAGTTCTGATAGGGACCAGAATAATAATATGTATTTAAATATATAAAAAAGATAATTATAGAAGCACCAATCTTAAGACTACAAAACCTAGAAAAAGAACACATTATAGAAACTAATGTATCAGACTATACTATAAGAATAAGACTCATCTAGCTGAGAGAAAATAGAAAACTACAACCTATTACATTCTATTTAAGAAAGATGATATCAGCAGAATTGAATTACAATATCCATAATAAGGAATTGCTTGTAATTGTGATAGTATTTAAGATATGGAGAGTCTATTTAGATGGAGCAAAATATCTAATAATTGTGAAAATAGATCACAAGAACCTGACATATTTTATAATAACAAAAGAGCTCACAAGACAACAAGCCAGATGGGCAGAAACATTATTATAATATAACTTCAAGATCCAGCACTGCAAAGGCACTAAAAATAGATAAGTAGATACACTTAGCAAAAGATTAGATTATAAAGTATATAAAAATCTGCTATTATCTGCATTACTGACAACTGATGAAGAAGGTAATCTTACCTATAATTATTACATATTTACAGCAACTAGCAAAGATCTAATTATTAATATAATTTAAACTACAACACAGACAGACCTACTATAGGGAATAATTTAATAATCTAGTATATCAAACCACATTATTAATAATAATGAACTTATTTACTTTTATAGATTACTCTATATACCAGAAAGCCTGCATACTGATGTAATTCAAGCATATCACAACAATCTAATAAGAGGACATTTTAGAATAGAAAAAACAGTAGAATAGATTACCAGAAACTATTATTTCCTAAATATGTGATGAAAAGTATAGCAATATATCACAAATTACAACACTTATCTATGTAACAAACCAGTAAGGCATAAGCTATATAAATTATTATAATATCTAGAGATGCCAACATAACTATAATAATGGATTATAGTAGATTTCATTATAAAGCTTCCTATTTCCTAAGGAAATGACATGATTATAGTAGCCACAGACAAATTGACTAAGTACATCCATCTTATACCAATAACAGAATATATTAATATAGCAGATATGGCATATTTATTCCTTAAATATATTATTTTACACTATGGAGTATTAGAACACATCATTTTAGATAGAGACAAACTATTTATATTAAAGTTTTGGAACATGCTTACCAACCTTATAGGAATTGACCATCACCTAACTATAGCATACCATCTATAAGTAAATAGGCAGACTAAATAAATAAATTAGACTATTAAGCACTACTTAAGGCATTATATAAACTATTAATAAGATGATTAGAAGTTATATCTTCCTCTCACTTAATTTGCATTTAATAACATTATGTATTCAAGCATAAGAGAAACATTATTTTTTACAAACTACAGCTATAACCTATAGTTAATTAATAAGCCTAGACTTATTGATATGCTAGCAGAATAAGCATCAACTATATTATAGTATATTATTCAATTACATCACCAACTCTTAAATAATTTGGACTTTATAAATCTTTACATATCACAATACTATGATTCATAGCATAAGGATGCACCACAATTAAAAAAGAGGGAAAAAGCATTCCTCATTATATAAAACATCAAAATGAAATAACCAAGCAAGAAATTAGACTATCAGAAATTGGGACCATTTAAAATCAAACAGCAAATCAGACTGATAAACTATAAACTTAAATTGCTAGACAGCATAAACCAGATACACCTGATATTTCATATCTTATTATTAGAATCAGCACCTGAACATATCTAAATGGATAAAAGCATTAAAATTGAAGAAGTAGACAATAAGTATGAAGTTGAGAGAATACTAGACATCAGAAGAATTAGAGGAAAACTATACTATTTAGTAAAATAGGAAGGATACCCTATATCAGAAAATACCTGAAAACCTATTGACCATTTGACAAACTGTCAGTACCAGCTTCAGGATTTCCATCAACAAACTAATTAAAATCTGTTTAGAATGCTAATGAATTAGGAGAAGGTACTGAAGCCTTCACTAATACAGTAAGCTGCATTGATTTCTCTTGCTCCAAAACCAACCAATCCAACTCTGCAAGCTCTTTAGTAGAAGGAGGACTCTCCTCATCTATTTGCTCTATTATGAAGGAATCATGACCTAGCATGATCAAACCATGCTCTCTTAATAGTTGCTGTTATTTCTGTAAATATTTTGCTTTTGCCATTGCCTGCATTAGCTGAGTATGTAAGGCCTTAATAATGATATTTGCAGCATTAATATCCTTTTCAATTTTATTGCATATACAATCAAGCTGCAGCCACTCACTCTTGCTATAGAACTTATACACACACTTATAACTATAATGAGTGCACTCAGCACAGTTCTTATTTTTTACACTCATTATGCAATCATGTTTATTCTAAAGATAAAACTTACAAGGAACTGTTACAGGGAATCTAGTTTTTATGATTTCTTGACTTTAATGCAAACAATTAGTCATGCATTTAGATGATATAATATAGCATTTTTAAAAGAAGATTCTGTCCAATACAAAATATGGGGAACACTCACTATTTATTATTAGGGATGACAATCCTGAAAGGGGGGAATAATGTTACAAACCTAATAGAACAAGAGACTATGATGGCCTATAAAAGAATGATACTAATACAAGCTGCATGATACAAAGAAGACAAATAGGTCATGTGACTAAGGAAAGCTTGGCATTGGTATAGGGCTTGGCATTAGTATACAGGTATAGGGTTATACTTAAGGTATATAGAATACTCAAATACCCATTACAGGAGGTTATACCTAACATTAGGATGGGATATATAAGGATGCTCATTTCTGCCCATATATTTAGTTTTAGTTCTTTGTGCTTATTATAGTTATGTTACTTGAAGTATAACTTAGGATTATATTTGATTTATTAGAACTTCTATAATAACTAGTTCTTACCTAACTAGTTGGCCTTACTCTTCTAACTATACTACTTCAAGTGAGAAAGGATTGTCAACCATAGGGATGTCAGGATGGTGTGTGGTGTATACAACAGGACAGCCATACATAGCTAAGAGGGCTTAGAGATTGCAGGTGAGAGTCAACTGAATACCAAGTCTAACAGTGTACAGGTCATAGGAAGCCCAGGGCATGACAATTCCCTTGGGAAATTAATAGTTTGGTGATAAAATTCACTATAATCCATTATTATGATTGCATTAGTGTTTCAGGATGTTGTAATAGTCCATATGGCTTATATCTGTTCAGCTTGTCTTATAGACAGGTATCATAATTGGCAATATATTGCTGTACTTTTCATTGCATGTTTAGGAAATAGTAATTCCTAGTGATTTATTCTGCTATTTTCTCTATTCTAAAATGTCCTCTTATTAGGTTATCATAATGCACCTGTATTATATCAGTTCACAGGCTTTCCAGTACATAAAGTAATCTGTAAAAGTAAATGAGTCCATCATTATTAATGACATAGTTTAGTGTATTAAATTATTAAATCATCCCCTATAATGGGTTGGTTTGTATTGCTATTCTGATTGTATCAATAATTAGGTCTTTACTGGTTGCTGCAAGTGTTTGATGATTGTATGTGAGGTTGCCCTTATTATCAGTGGTTAATAATGCTGATGATGGTGGGTTCTCATATACTTTATAGTCTAATCATCAGCTAAATACATCTGCCTGATTATTTTCTGTCCCTTTGCAGTGCTGAATCTTAAAGTTATATTATGATAGCATCTCTATCCATCTGACTTGTCATCTTATGAGTTCTTTTGTTGTTATAAAGTAGGTCAAGTTCTTGTAGTCTATTTTCACAATTATTGGGTGCTTTATCCTGTTAAGGTAGACTCTTTATATCTTAAATGCTATCACAATTGCAAGCAATTCCTTATTATGGATATTATAGTTTAATTCTGCTAATGTCATTTTTCTTGAGTAGAATATAATAGGTTGTGGCTTTCTATTATCCCCTATCTGGATGAGTCTCATTCTAACAGCATAGTCAGATATGTTAGTTTTAATAATATATTCTTTCTTTAGATCTTAGGGTTGTAGAATTAGTGCTTCTGTAATTATCTTCTTCATATGCTTAAAGACATATTGTTGTTCTGGTCCCTATTTGAATTCTTGATTTCCTTTCAATAGTTGCATAATGTCAATCATTTAAGATGAGTATTGGTTAATGTATCCTCAATAATAGTTCACAAATCCCATAAATAATTGTACTTCCTTAATGCTCTTTAGTATTGGCTATTCTAAGATTGCCTGTACCTTTATTAGGTTCATATAAATGCCTTCTGAAGTGATCTAGTATCTGAGAAACTCAGTGTCTTAGATGTGGAACTAGCATTTCATCCACTTCAACTTTAGTTTCATATCTTGTATTACTTTCAAGACTTATGGCACATGTTTCACATATTCATTTAAGGTGTTAGAGAATATGAGGATGTTGTTAAGGTATGTAATAATAAATATATTATTAACCTTCTTAAATATTTCCTTGTCTATAAACCTTTGGAATGTTGTGGACACATTAGTAAGTCTAAATAGCATAATAGTATATTTATAATGTTCATACTACATTCTGAATGCAGTTTTTCATTCTTTGCTCTTTGTAATGCAGATCTGGTTGTAGGCATCTTATATGTCAAGCTTTATAAATCATTATAATCCCTTCACCTTATTTTGGATCTTAGCAATTAATGGTAGTGGGTACTTATCTTTAATGGTTATTATATTAGTTGATCTATAGTTAATGCATGACCTTTCTATGCTATCTTTCTTTAGTATCCATAGCACTCCATGTCCAGTAGGTGACTTTAATGGTTAGATTGTACCTTTTATCAACTCTATCTGAATGTACTCCTTCAATATTTTCAATTCTCTCTCTGTCATTCTGTAGATTCAGTTGCATGTTGGTCTCTTCCCTTCCTCAAGGGGTATCTTGTGGTTATGCTTGCCATATTCTGGTAGTCAGTATTTCTTTGGCTGTTCAAATAGCTCCTTAAACAGTTCACAGTAATCTGGCAGTACTGGCTGTTCATTTGTGTTATGAACCTAACAGGACGAGGGATAATGACAGCCTATGAAAGAATGATGCTAATGCAAGCAAGCAGCACAGTACAAAGGAGACAAACAGATCACATAACCAAAAGGCTTGGCATTGGTATAGGGCTTGGCATCAGTATATAAGTATAGGGTTATACTCAAGGTATATGGTATACTCAAATACCCATTGGGGGAAGTTATACCTAATATCAGGATGGGATATATAAGGACACTCATTTCCATCCATGTATTTAGTTTTAGTTCTTTATGCTTATTACTAAATTGTTATTTGAAGTATAACTTGGGACTTTATTTGATTTATTAGAACTTCTACAATAACTAGTTCTTATCTAACTAGTTGGCCTTACTCTTCCAACTATACTGCTTTAAATAAGAAAGGATTATCAACTATAAGGATATTAGAATGGTGTGTAATGCATATAACAGGATAGTCATACATAGCTAAGAGGGTTTAGAGATTATAGGTCAGAATCAACTAAATATTAAGTCTAACCACATACAGGTTATAGAAAGCCTAAAGTGTGACATAATAAGCACTATTAATATAAGTCAAATTTTGGTTAACTATTTACTTTAACACTTCACTACACTCCTTAATAATAAACCACATCAACATCATGTTACAGGTATCATATGTTACGAACCTAACGGGACAAGAGACAATGTCAGCCTACAAAGAAGCCACACTAATGCAAGCAGAACAGCATGAGAAGACAGACAAGGTCATGTGACCCAGAAAAGGCTTGGTGTTGGTATAGGCTTGGCATTAGTATGATCATACCAACAGTAGGTCATACCAATGGTAGAAACATACTCACATACTGCTGATCAGTATCATACCCATACCAGGAAAGGGGATATATAAGGACACTCATTTCCACCCATGTATTTAGTTTTAGTTTTTTGTGCTTATTCCAATAAAGTCACTTGAAGTACAACTTGAGACTATGTTCAACTCATTAGAACTTCCATAACAACTAGTTCTCACCCAACTAGTTGGCCTTGCTCTTCCAACCATACTGCTTTGAGTAAGAAAGGATTATCAACCATTAGGATGCCAGAATGGCATGTGGTGCATACAACAGGACAGCTGTGCATAGCCAAGAGGGCTTAGAGATTGCAGGTCAGTGTCAACTGAATACCAAGTCTAACAGCATACAGGTCATAGGAAGCCCAGGGCATGACACAATAAGCACTATCAACACAAATCAAATTTCAGTTAACTATTTCAGCAAGCATTATCAACAATATAATTCAATCACTCAACCCAATAATGAACCATGTCAACACAAGGAGGAAGTCAAGTTGGGGGAGGCCACATCCAATAGCAGGCACCACCCACCTCTACTGAAGAACTGATGGGGATGATCAGCCAGTTACAGGACCACATCAGGGTCTTGGAGGAACAAGCTGACTCTGCCAAATCACAAGCAAGCATGAAAGCAGTGAAGATCCACCCACCAGAACCATTTGATGGGACCCAAACTAAGCTTTAAGGATTCCTCACTCAATTGGACCAGTACCTACATATTGAATGAAAACAGATCACCACTAACACCAACAAAGTGTTATTTGCCTCAACCTACCTTACAGGAGCAGCATTCAATTGGTTTAAGCCTGTGGTGAGGGAATACACAGCCTTCAAGGACAAAGGGCAAAGCAACAGTACAAAGAAGATTTTTGCAAGCTACAACAAGTTTAAGAGACAGCTTGAGCAAACATTTGGAGATTTGGATGAGGTCCAAAATGCAGAAAGGGAGCTCAACCAGCTGAAGCAGACAGGGTCTATGGCCAGCATGGCATCCCATTTCCTACAAATCATCACACACCTCAACAATGTTGAAGATGCCTACCTTCATGACTTTGAGAAGAAGCTGAAGCCTGAGGTACAAGAAAAACTGTTATGGCAAGATCAGCCAGAGAAACTGCAAGACTATATTGCAATGGTGGTGAAGATTGACAACAGGTTGTACAACTTCCACAGAAGAACAAACAGGTGGACAAGCACACCACCACAATGAAGTAACAAATATCAATCAAACAATAAGAGGCTAGCACAGCCAAGAAGCACAGGATACCATGACCCATAGGGGCTGAAACTGATGGACCTGGACACAACACACAAGCAGAAGGGACAGAGATGCCTGACAAAAGAGATTGAATGTTTTAACTGCAGAAAGAAGGGGCACATGGCCAGTGCATGCCCACAAAGAAGCAACAGGCAACAGTTGTAAGCAATTAGAAAGGTATTGTTAGAGCATTACTACACAGCAGGGGAAGGACTGCCAACACCAGCATACACTGAGTATGAGTATGAGAGCAGTGAGATCATGTCAAACTCAACAGACAGTCACACAATGCCCATATGGCAAAAGGCCAGTAAGGATGATAATGAACAAGATACCCAAGAAAGAGCACAAGACAAAGAAACAAAAAGGCTTATCACAGAAGCCAACAAGATGATAGCTAGCTGGAAGAGCATCAGCAGCAGCAACAAAGAATTTCTAGAAGTCCAGTGGGACCAGAACATACAATGGGACAAGACCCAGACAGAGGCAACAGATAAGCCAGAGAAACCAAAGGAAAAGGCCAGAGAGCCTGAAAACAAGACACAAATGCCCAGAACATATCCTGAAGAAAAAGAGAAATGAAATCCTGACAACAACATTAGAATGGCAACCCAAGACATGTGCCCTTGCAACCAAAGGGGGTGCACATGCATGTGCTACCAACAACATCCAGATCATGGTAAGATGCATTGGACTGCATGCTATAAGGATGATTGCTTGATACACCTCAGTGGGAAAGAGGGGAGCAATTATTTGCTAAAGAAGAAGCACCATGAATGTTTACCCAATTGGGGAACCACACTAGCCACAACCAAGCAAGGACTACATTTTAAGCTGAAGGCAAGAGTGGCAGGACAGCAAGCCCAAGTGATGATTGACTCAGGCACTACAGAGAACTTTGTGGACCCAACCTTTCAGAAACAGCTGGACCTTGATGGAATAAGGAAGGCACAACTGCAAACATTACAAGGCCTTAATGGAGAGACACTCCACCAGCTTAAATTTGAAACTGGACTACTTACAGTTGTGATTCATGACCATATCAAACAACTTAATTTTGATATTGCTGAACTCAGAGGATATGAGGTAGTCTTGGGAATACCTTGGCTCAGGAGACATAACCCAGAGATTAACTGGAAGACAAATGAGATTCAGTTTATGAAATGTGACTGTATAAGGAGAGACTTAGCCAGATAGGGGGCAAGTACTCAAGACCAATTAGTGAACAGGCACTAAGTTGAAGAGCCTAGAGCAGGCTACAGCATACCAGCTGCAAAGTCAAAGACAGACACAACCCTTTCAACCAAAAGATAAGGCAATCAAGGACACCATTACCAAGAGAGAGATCTACCTCTAGAATATCAACTCCTAACCAGATGGGAAATGATTGAAGACATCAAAGAGAGATGCTGGACTTATGAGGAGAAACAGACATGCACCACAATGAGCAAACCACCAGTATTGCTAGAGTACTATGAACCATTTAAGGAGCTGTTTGAACAACCAGAAGTATACCAGCTGCTGGAGTATGGCAAACATGATCACAGGATACCCCTTGAAGAAGGGAAGAGACCAACATGCAACCAGATCTATAGAATGACAGAGAGAGAGCTGAAAATATTAAAGGAGTACATCCAAATCAAGCTAGAGAAGGGCACAATTTGACCATTGAAATCACCAGCCAGACACAGAGTACTGTGGGTATCAAAGAAAGATGGTATAGAAAGACCATACATCAACTACAGACCAACCAATGCAATCACAATCAAGGACAAATACCCACTACTGTTAATTGCTGAAATCCAAGACAAGGTGAAAGGATCACAATGGTTTACAAAACTCAATGTGAGAGATGCCTACAACCAGATTCATATTGCAAAAGGCAAAGAATGGAAGACTGCATTCAGAATGCAATATGGGCATTATAAGTACATCATTATGCCATTCAGACTCACAAATGCACCAGCAACATTCCAGAGATTCATGGATGAGGAGATACTCAACAAAGTCAATGATACATTTGTCATTGCCTACCTTAATGATATCCTTATCTTCTCTGACACCTTGGAAGAACACATACAGCATATACCAAAAGTCCTGAAAGCAATACAAGACACAAAACTGAAACTTAAGCTGACAAAATGCCAATTTCATGTTCAAGACACAGAGTTTCTCAGACATCAGATCACCTCAGAAGGCATACATATGGATCCAGTGAAGGTACAAGCAATCTTAGAATGGCCAATACCAACAAATATCAAGGAGGTATAATTCTTTGTGGGATTTGTGAACTACTACCAAGGATACATCAACCAATACTCATTGTGGATGCTTGATATCACACAACTACTGAAGGGAAACCAAGAGTTCTGATGGGGACCAGAATAGCAGTATGCATTTGAGCATATAAAGAAGGTGGTCACAGAAGTGCCTATCTTAAAACTAGAAAATCCAGAGAAAGAGCATACTATAGAAACAGATGCATCAGACTATGCAATTGGAATGAGACTCACACAAATGGGAGAGAATGGAAAACCACAACCCATCACATTCTACTCAAGGAAGATGACACCTGCTGAATTGAACTACAATATCCACAACAAGGAGCTACTCACAATTGTGATGGCATTCAAGGTATGGAGGGTATACCTGGATGGAGCAAAGTATCCAACAATTGTGAAAACAGACCATAAGAACCTGACATACTTTACAACAATAAAAGAACTCACAAGGAGACAGGCCAGATGGGCAGAAACACTATCACAGTACAATTTCAAGATTCAACACTGCAAGGGAACTGAGAACAGTCAAGCAGATACACTTAGTTGACAACCAGACTATGAGACATACAGAAATCCACCATCACTAGCATTGTTAACCACTGATGAAGAAAACAACTTGATATACAATCATCAAACATTAGCAGCAACCAGCAAAGACCCAATCATTAATGTAATCCAAACAGCAACACAGACTGACCCATTGTGGGGAATGATTCAACAGTCAACTGCACCAAACTATGTCATTGATGATGATGGACTAATCTACTTTCATGAATTACTCTACATACCAGAAATGCTGCAAACAGATGTCATACAAGCACACCACAACAACCCAATGAGGGGACATTTCAGAACAGAAAAAACCACAGAACAGATTACTAGAAACTACTATTTCCTAAACATGCAATGAAAAGTGCAACAGTATATTGCCAATTGTGATACATGTCTATGAGACAAGCCAATGAGACACAAGCCATATGGAATATTACAGCACCCAGAGACACCAACAAAACTATGGTAATGGATTACAATTGATTTCATCACAAAACTGCCAGTTTCACAAGGGAATAATATGATCATGGTAGCCACAGATAAGCTGACCAAGTACATCCACCTTGTACCAACAACTGAACACATTGATACTGCAGACATGGCATACCTATTCCTTGAACATATTGTATCACACCACAGAGTGCCAGAACACATCATTTCAGACAGAGACAAACTATTTACATTAAAGTTTTGGAACATGCTTACAAACCTTATGGGAATTGACCATTGTCTAACTACAGCTTACCACCCACAAGCAAATGGGCAAACTGAACAAACAAATCAGACTATTGAACATTACCTGAGGCATTATGTGAATTACCAGCAAGACAATTGGAAGTCATATCTCCCACTCACCCAGTTTGCATTCAATAATGCCATGTATTCAAGCACAGGAGAAATGCTATTCTTTGCAAACTACAGCTACAACCTGCAGTTGGTTAGCAAGTCTAGACTCATCAACACTCCAGCTGAACAAGCATCAACTATGCTCCAACATATTACCCAGTTGCATCACCAACTCTCAAACAACTTAGATTTTGTGAATCTTCACATGTCATGATACTATGATTCACAGCACAAGGATGCACCACAATTAAAAGAGGGGGGAAAGGCATTCCTCATTGCACAAAACATCAAAACAAAACAACCAAGCAAGAAATTGGATCATCAAAAGTTGGGACCATTCAAAATCAGACACAAAATCAGACAAGTTAATTATAAACTCCAACTACTGACAAGCATGAACAGAGTATACCCAATATTTCATGTTTTGCTACTAGAACCAGTGCCTGAACACATCCAAACAAACAAAGACATCAAAATCAAAGAAATGGACAACAAATATGAGGTAGAAGAGATACTAGATATCAAGAAAGTCAGAGGGAAACCATACTATTTGGTGAAATGGGAAGGATACCCCACATCAGAAAACACCTGGGAACCTATTGACCATTTAACAAACTGCCAGCACTGGCTTCAGGACTTCCACCAACAAACCAATCAAAGTCTGCCCAGAATGCTAATGAATTAGGAGAAGGCATTAGAACCTCCACAGACACAGCAAGTTGCTTGGACTTCTCTTGTGCTACCAACAAGCAGTCAAGCTCTGCCAATTCTGCTTCATCAGGGGGATCCTCTTCATCCAACACTGCAAGCAGATTTAAATCATGTTCACTCATTTTGGAATGATGCCACTCAAGATATTGGTGTACCTTGAACAAACAAGCAACCTTTGCTGATAATTGCACCTGCTCCTCCAAAGCACCTGTCAGGTCCTGCCATGCCTGCTCACACTTATGCTCAACCTTCTTCCACTCATTCTCACTATGAAATTCACACACATATTTTTAACCACTTTTAGTGCACACCGCACAATTCTTGTTTTTTGAATCCATAACACAGTGAAAATCATTCCACAGACAAAAAGAACAGGCAACCTCACACACCATACCATTTTACAATATCTCATTATACTGCCAAAATCAATTAGTCATGCACTTAGATGACATGACACAGCATTTTCAGAAGGAAGTTTTGTCCAACACAAAACACAGGGAACACTCACTATTTATTGTTGAGGGCAACAATCCTGAAAGGGGGGAATGATGTTACAAACCTAACAGGACAAGAGACAATGTCAGCCTATGAAGAAGCCACACTAATGCAAGCAGAACAGCATGAGAAGACAGACAAGGTCATGTGACCCAGAAAAGGCTTGGCATCAGTATAGGCTTGGCATTAGTATGATCATACCAACAGTAGGTCATACTAATAGTAGAAACATACTTGCATACTGCTGATCAGTATCATACCCATACCAGGAAAGGGGATATATAAGGATGCTCATTTCCACCCATGTATTTAGTTTTAGTTTTTCATGCTTATTCCAATAAAGTCACTTGAAGTACAACTTGGGACTATGTTCAACTCATTAGAACTTCCATAACAACTAGTTCTCACCCAACTAGTTGGCCTTGCTCTTCTAACTGTACTGCTTTGAGTAAGAAAGGATTGTCAACCATTGGGACATCAGGACAGCATGTGGTGCATATGACAGGACAGCCATGCATAGCCAAGAGGGCTTAGAGATTGCAGGTCAGTGTCAACCAAATACCAAGTCTAACAGCGTACAGGTCATAGGAAGCCCAGGGCGTGACATCATAGACCAGATATATACCTATAACTAGAGAGTTGAATAGGATAATTAACCAATTATAAGAACAAATCATGATATTAGAGGCACAGATAAGTGTCTAAGAGGTGAAGCTGAAGAAATCTGAACCCTTTAATAGGACCCAATCAAAGCTTTAAGGTTTCCTTACATGAATGGATCAGTATCTAAGGATGTGTTATGAACCTAACAGAAGGAGAGACAACAACAGCCTATGAAGGCACTATGCTAATGCAAGCTGGATAGTACAAAAGGAACAAACAGGTCATATGACCCAGAAGGCTTAGCATTAGTATAGGCTTGGTGTTGGTATGATCATACTGATAGTAGATCATACTGATGGTAGGGGCATACTCACATACTGCCAATCAGTATCATACCTAGTATCAGGATGGGACATATAAGGATGCTCATTTCTACCTATATATTTAGTTTTAGTTCTGTGTGCTTATTCTACTTATGTTACTTGAAGTATAACTTAGGACTTTATTTGATTTGTTAGAACTTCTATAACAACTAGTTCTCATCCAGCTAGTTGGCCTTGCTCTTCTAACCATACTGCTTTAAGTGAGAAAGGATTGTTGATCATAGGGATGTCAGAATAGTGTATGATATATATGATAGAACAGCTGTACATAGCCAAGAGGGCTCTGAATTTGCAGGTAAGAGTTAACTGAATATCAAGTCTAACAGCATACAGATTATAGGAAGCCTAGGATGTAATATAATAAGCACTATCAATATAAGTTGAATTTTGGTTGACTATTTAATCAAGTGTTATTGACAACATAATTTAATCACTCAACCTGATAATGAACCATGTTGACACAAGGAGGAAGTCAAGTTGGGGGAGGCCATATCTGATAGTAGGCACCACCCACCTCTACTAAAGAACTGATAGGGATAATCAGTCAGTTACAGGATCATATCAGGATCTTAGAAGAATGAGCTAACTCTGCTGAATCACAAGCAAGTGTGAAAGCAGTGAAGATCTGCCCATTAGAACCATTCAACAGGACCTAAACTAAGCTTTAAGAATTCCTCACTTAACTAGACCAGTACCTACATATTAAATAAAAATAGATCACTACTGATGCTGATAAGGTGTTATTTGCTTCAACCTATCTCATAGGAGCAGCATTCAATTAGTTTAAGCCTATAGTAAGGGAATACACAGCCTTTAAGGATGAAGGGCAGAGTGATAGCATAAAGAAGGTCTTCATAAGCTATAATGAGTTTAAGAAGCAGCTTGAGAGAACATTTAGAGATTTGGATGAGATCTGAAATGTAGAAAGGGAACTCAATTAGTTGAGGTAGACAGGATTTGTAGCCAGTATGGCATCCTGTTTCCTATAGATCATCACACATCTTAACAATATTGAAGATGCCTACCTTTATGACTTTGAGAAGAAGCTGAAGCCTGAGGTATAAGAGAAATTGTTATGGCAAGATTAGCTAAAGAAGTTGCAAGACTATATTATAATAGTGGTGAAAATTAATAACTGACTGTATAATTTCTGCAGAAGAATGAACAGGTGGATGAGTACACTACTATAATGAAACAATAAGTACTGACTGAACAACAAAAGATTAGCACAATCATAAAGTGCAGGATATCATAACCTATAGGGGCCAAAACTGATGGACCTAGATGTGATGCAAGAATAGAAGGGACTGAGATGTTTGATAAAAGAGATTAAATGCTTTAATTGCAGAAAGAAGGGGCACATAGCAAGTGCATACCTATAGAGAGGCAACAGATAATAGCTATAAGTAATTAGAGAAGAATCACTAGAATGTTACTACATAGTAGAAGAAAGACTACTGATACCAGCATACACTAAATATGGGTATGAAAGTAGTGAGATTGTGTTGAACTCTATAGATAGTTATATAATGCCCACATAGCAAGATGCCAGCAAAGATGATAATAAACAAGACACCCAAGTAAGAGTGTAAGACAAAGAAATGAAAAGGCTCATTATAAAAGCTAATAAGATGATAGCTAGCTGGAAGAGCATCAGCAGCAGTAATAAAGAATTCCTAGAAGTCCAGTAGGACTGGAATATACAATAGGATGAAACCCAAGTAGAGGCAATAGATAAGCTGAAGAAACTGTAGGAAGAGGCTAGGGAGCCTAGAAGTGAGATGTAAATACCTGGAACATACCCTAAAGAAAAAGAGAAATGAAATCCTAACAATAACATTAGAGTAACAATCCAAGATATGTGCTCTTATAACTGAAGGGGGTGCACATGCATGTGCTACTAACAACATTCAGATCATGATAAGATGCATTGGACTGCATGCTATAAGGATAATTGCTTAATACACCTTAATGAAAAAGAGGGAAGCAATTATTTGCTAAGAAAGAAGTGCTATAAATGTTTACCTAATTAGGGAACCACATTAGCTGTGACTGAGTGAGGCTTGTATTTTAAGCTGAAGGCAAGAGTGGCAGGACAACAAGCCTAAGTAATGATAGACTCAGGCACCACAGGGAACTTTGTGAACCTGATCTTCCAGAAATGATTGGATCTTGATGGAATAAGAAAGGCATGACTGTAAATGCTATAAGGCCTTAATAGAGAGATGCTCTACTAGCTTAAATTTAAAACCAGACTACTTACAGTTGTGATCCACAACCATATCAAACAACTTAACTTTAATATTGCCAGACTTAGGGGATATAAGGTAGTTCTGGGGATACCTTAGCTTAGGAGACATAATCCAGAGATTAACTAAAAGACAAATAAGATTCAGTTTATAAAATGTAACTATACAAGAAGAGACTTAGTCAGACAGGAGACAAGTACTTAAGATCAACTAGTAAACAAGCACTGAGTTGAAGAGCCTAGAATAGGCTGTAGCATATCAGCTATAATACTGAAGACAGATACAACCCCTTCAACTAAAAGACAAGGTGATTGAGGACATCATTATCAAGAAAGAGACCTACCTCTAGAACACTAACTTCTAACTGGATGGGAGATGACTCAGGACATCAAAGAAAGATACCAAATTTATAAAGAAAAATAGATATGTGCTGTAATGAGTGAGCAACCAATGCTATCAGACTACTACAAGCCATTCAGAAAGCTATTTGAACAACTGGAAGTATATTAGCTGCTAGAGTATGGCAAACATGATCACAGAATACCCCTTGAGGAAGGGAAGAGACTGACATACAACTAGATCTACAGAATGATAGAGAGAGAGCTGAAAATATTAAAGGAGTACATCTAAACTGAGTTAGAGAAAGGCATAATTCAACTATTAAAATTACCAGCTGGACATAGAGTACTATGAGTACTAAAGAAAGATGGTATAGAGAGACCATGCATTAACTACAGACCAACTAATATAATAATAATTAAGGACAAGTACCTGCTACCACTAATTGCCAAAATCCAAGACAAAGTAAAAGGATTATAATAGTTTATAAAGCTTAACATATGAGATGCCTACAATCAGATTTGCATTGCAAAAGGCAAAGAATGGAAGACCATATTCAGAATGTAATATGGACATTATAAGTACACTATTATGCCATTTAGACTCACTAATGCACCAGTAACATTCTAGAGGTTTATAGATAAGGAGATACTCAAAAAGGTTAATAATATGTTTGTTATTACATATCTTGATAACATCCTCATCTTTTCTGACACCTTGGAGGAATATATACAGCATATATCAAGAGTTCTAGAAGTGATATAAGAAGCAAAACTAAGGCTCAAATTAATGAAATGCCAGTTCTATGTTCAAGATATAGAGTTTCTTGGACATTGAATCACCTTAGAAGGCATACATATGGACCTAGTCAAGGTATAAGTGATCTTAGAATAGCCAATACCAACAACCATCAAGAAAGTACAATCCTTTATAGGATTTATGAACTATTATCAAGGATACATCAACTAATACTCATTAAGGATGATAGATATCACCAAGCTATTGAAGGGGAATTAAGAATTTAAATGGGGACTGGAACAACAATATATGTTTAAGCATATAAAGAAGGTGGTTATAGAAGTGCCTATCTTAAAACTGAAAGATCCAGAAAAAGAGCACACTATAGAGATAGATGCATCAGACTATGCCATCAGCATAAGACTAATACAAATAGGAGAAAATGGAAAACTGCAATCTATTGCATTCTACTTAAGAAAGATGACACCCACTGAACTGAACTATAATGTTCATAACAAAAAACTACTCATAATTGTGACAGCATTTAAGGTATGGAGGGTATACCTAGATGGAGTAAAATATCCAATAATTATGAAAATAGATCATAAGAATCTGACATACTTCATGACAATGAAAGAACTCACAAAATGACAAGTCAGATGGGCAGAAACATTATTGTAGTATAACTTCAAGATTCAGTACTGCAAAGGCATTAAGAATAGTTAGGCAGACATGTTTAGCTGATAACCAGATTATGAAGTGTATAAAAACCCACCATCACCAGCACTGTTAACCACAGACAATGAAAACAACCTAATATACAATCATAGAATGTTAGCAGCCACAACTGAAGACCTAATCATTGATGCCATTTATGCAGTAATGCAAACAAACCTATTATAGGAAATGATCCAGCAGTTAACTACACTAAACTATATTATTAATAACAACAGACTCATTTACTTCTATGGATTACTTTATATATCAGAAACATTATGAACAGATGTTATACAGGCACACCATAACAACCTAATAAGAGGACACTTCAGAATAGAAAAGACTGCAGAATAAATTGTCAGGAATTACTACTTTCCAAATATATAATGAAAAGTACAACAATATATTGTCAATTATAATACTTACCTGCAAGACAAGCTAATAAGACATAAACCATATGGACTGTTACAGCATCCAGAAACACTAATGAAATCATAGTAATAAATTATAATTAACTTTATTATGAAACTGCCAGTTTCACAAGGAAATGATATGATTATGGTAGCTACAGACAAGCTGACTAAGTACATCTATCTTGTACCCACTACAGAATGCATTAATGCCACAGATATGGCTTACCTATTCTTTAAACATATTGTTGCACACCACAGAGTGCCTGAACATATCATTTCAGACCAAGATAAGCTGTTCATATCAAAATTTTGGAACACACTTATGAACCTTATAGGGATTGACCATTACCTAACTATGGCATATCACCCATAAGCAAATGGACAAACTAAATGAACAAATCAAACTATTAAACATTACCTAAGGCACTATGTGAATTACCAGCAGAATGATTGGAAGTTGTATCTCCCACTCACTCAGTTTATGTTTAATAATGCCATGCATTCCAGCACTGGAGAAACATTATTTTTTGCAAACTATGAATATAACCTATAGTTAGTTGGCAAGCCTAGACTTATTGACACTCCAGCCAAGCAAGCATTAACTATACTTCAGCATATTATACAATTATATCACCAACTCTTGAATGACTTGGACTTTGTAAACCTTCACATGTCATAATACTATAATTTATAGCATGAGGACACACTACAATTAAAAAAGGGGGGAAAAGTATTCCTTATTGCACAAAACATTAAAATAAAGTGACCAAACAAAAAATTGGACCATCAGAAGCTAGGACCATTCAGAATTAAATGCAAAATTAGACAAGTTAATTATGAACTCCAACTACTAACAAGCATGAACAGAGTGCACCCAATATTTTATATTTCACTATTAGAACCAGCACCTGAATACATCCAGATAAACAAAGACATCAAAATTAAAGAAATAGATAATAAATATGAGGTAGAAGAGATACTAGATATTAAGAAAGTCAGAGGGAAACCATACTATTTAATAAAATGGGAAGGATACCCCATATCAGAAAACATCTGAAAACCTATTGACCATTTGATGAACTGCCAGCATCAGCTTTAGGACTTTCACTAATGAACTAATTAAAGTCCATCTAAAAGGCTAATGAATTAGAAGAAGGTGCTAGAACCTCTATAGATGCAGTAAGTTGCTTGGACTTCTCTTACTCTACTAATAAGTAGTTAAATTCTGCCAATTCTGCTTCACCAGGAGGGTCCTCTTTATCCAATACTACAAGCAGAATTGAATCATATTCACTCATTTTGGAATGATGCTGCTCAAGATATTGGTGTATCTTAAACAAATAAGCAATCTTTGCTAATAATCATATCTGCTTCTCTAGAGCATATGTCAGGTCCTGCTGTGCCCACTTACACTCACACTCAACCTTTTTCCACTCATTCTCACTATGAAATTTGCACATGCATTTTTGACCACTTTTAGTACATGCCACACAATTCTTGTTTTTTGAATCCATAACACAGCAAAAATCATTCTGCAGATAGAAAGAACAAGCAACCTCACACACCATACCATTTTACAATATTTCATTATACTGCTAAAATTAATTAGTTATATGCTTTAATGACATAATACAGCATCTTCAGGAGGAAGTTTTATCCAACATAAAACATAAGAACACTCATGTTACGCCCTGGGCTTCCGTTGACCTGTACGCTGTTAGACTTGGTATTCAGTTGACTCTGACCTGCAATCTCTGAGCCCTCTTGGCTATG
>NIXA01000092.1:0-24181 GCA_002242795.1 Byssochlamys sp. BYSS01
AGAGATTGCAGGTGAGAGTCAACTGAATACCAAGTTCAACAGCATACAGGTCTACAGAAGCCCAGGGCATAACACCCAGGGCATGACATATAATATGCTCTTTCTCTAGGTCTTATGGCCTCAGGATTAGCACTTCTATAATAATCTTTTTTATATATTTAAATGTATATTGTTGCTCTGGTCCCCACTGGAACTCTTAACCTCCTTTTAATAGCCTTGTAATATTGATCATTCAGACTAAGTATCAGTTAATGTATCCTTAGTAATAGTTTATAAATCCCACAAATAATTATACCTTCTTAATGTTCTTTAGTATTGACTATTCTAAGATTGTCTATACCTTTATTAGATTCATATAGATGCCTTCTAAAGTAATCTAGTATCTAAGAAACTTAGTGTCTTAAATATGGAATTAGCATTTTATCTACTTTAGTTTTAGTTTTGTATCTTGTATTATTTGCAAGACTTATAACACATGCTTCACATATTCACTTAAGGTGTCAGAAAAGATAAGGATATCATTAAGGTATACAATAATAAATATATTATTAACCTTCTTGAGCACTTCCTCATCTATAAATCTTTGGAATGTTGCTAATATATTAGTAAGTCTAAATAGCATCACTATATATTTATAATATCCATATTGTGTCCTAAATGCAATTTTCCATTCTTTGCCTTTTATGATGCAAATCTGATTGTAGGCATCTTATATATCAAGTTTTGTAAACTATTATAACCCTTTTACTTTGTCTTAAATCTTAATAATTAGTGGCAGCAGGTACTTGTCCTTAATAGTTATAGTGTTGGTTGGCCTATAGTTAATATATGGCCTCTCTAAGCTGTCCTTTTTTGGTACCTATATGTCATGCCCTGGGCTTCCTATGACCTGTATGCTGTTAGACTTGGTATTTGGTTGACTCTGACCTGTAATCTCTGAGCCCTCTTAGCTATGCACAGCTGTCCTATCATATACATCACACACTATTCTAGCATCTCTATGGTTGACAATCCTTTCTCACACTCAAAGTGGTATGATCAGAAGAGTAAGGCCAACTAGTTAGATGAGAACTAGTTATTATAGAAGTTCTAACAAATTAAATATAATTCTAAGTTATACTTCAAATAACATAACTGTAATAAGTATAAAGAACAAAACTAATTATATAGATAGAAATGAGCATCCTTATATATCTAATCCTGATATTAGGTATAACCTTTCTTAATAGGTATTTGAGTATACTATATACCTTAAGTATAATCCTATACTTATATACTAATGCTAAGCCCTATATTAATATTAAGTCTTCTTAGTTATATGACCTATTTATTCCTTTTATATTATGTGGCTTGCATTAGTGTCATTTCTTTATAAACTATTATTATCTCTTCTTCTATTAGGTTTATAACATCATTCCCCCCTTCTAGGATTATCATCCTTAATAATAAATAGTGAATGTTTCTTATATTTTATATTAGATAAAACTTCCTTCTAAAAATATTATATTATATTGTCTAAGTGCATGACTAATTATTTATATTAAAGTTGAGAAATCATAAAAACTGGATTTGCTGTAACAGTTCCTTATAAGTTCTATCTTTAGAATAAATATAATTACATTATGGATTTAAGAAATAAAAACTATGCTAAATATATCTATTATGGTCATAAGTGTGTGCATAAGTTTTATAATGAGAGTGAATAATAGTAATTAGATTATATACATAATAAGATTAAAAAGAATATTGATGATGTGGATGCTAATATTAAGGTCTTACATATTCAGTTACTATAGGTAATGGCTAAAACAAAATATTTACAAAAATAATAGTAGCTATTAAAAGAGTGTGATTTAATTATACTAGATCATAATTCCTTTATAATAGAGTGGATGGATGAAGAAAGCCCTCCTTCCTTTAAAGAGTTGATAGAGCTGGATTAGTTGATCCTAAAGTAAGATAAATCAAAATAACTTACTATATCTATAGAGGCTCTAGTGCCTTCTCCTAATTTGCTAGCTTTTTAGATGAACTTTAATTAGTTTATTAGTAGAAGTCCTGAAGCTAATGCTAATAGTTTATTAAATAGTTGATAGGTTTTTAGATGTTTTCTAATATAGGATATCCTTCCTATTTCATTAAATAATATGATTTTCCTCTGACTTGTTTTATGTTTAGTATTTCTTCAACTTTATATTCATTATCTGCTTTTTTAATTTTAATATCTTCATCTATCTAGATATATTTGGGTGCTGGTTCTAATAATGAGATATGGAATATTAGATATATCCAGTTCATGCTGTTTGATAATTTAAGTTTGTAGTTTATTAGTCTAACTTGTTGTTTAATTTTGAATGGTCCTAATTTCTAATGGTCCAATTTCTTACTTAGTTATTTTATTTTGATGTTTTATATAATAAGGAATGCTTTCCCCCCCTCTTTTAACTATAATACATCCTTATATTATAAATCATAGTATTATGACATACAAAGATTCATAAAGTCTAAATTGTTTAAGAGTTGATGATATAATTGAATAATATATTAAAATATAGTTGATGCTTATTTAGCTGAAGCATTAATAAGTCTAGGCTTATTAACTAACTATAGATTATAGCTATAATTTATAAAAAATAATGTTTCTCCTATGCTTGAATATATGATGTTATTAAATATAAATTAGGTGAGTGGAAGATACAACTTTCAGTTATCCTGCTAATAATTTATATAATACTTTAAGTAATGCTTAATAGTCTAATTTATTCATTCTATTTGTCTATTCACTTGCAGGTGATATGCCATAGTTAAATAATAGTTAATTCTTATAAGGTTGGTAAGCATGTTCTAAAACTTTAATATAAATAGCTTGTCTTTGTCTAAAATGATATATTCCAGCACTCTATAATGTAAAATAATATATTCTAAAAATAGATATGCCATATTTACTACATTAATATATTCTGTTATTAGGATAAGATAAATGTACTTTATTAGTTTATCTGTAGCTACCATAATCATGTCACTCCCTTATAATATTAATAGTTTTATAATAAAGTCAATTATAATCCATTACTATAGCTTTATTAGTGTTTCTAGATGCTATAATAGTTTATATAGCTTGTGTCTAGCTGATTTATCTTATAGGCAAGTATCATAATTAGTAATATATTGCTATACCTTTCATCACATATTTAGGAAATAGTAGTTTCTGGTAATTTATTCTATAGTTTTCTCTATTCCAAAATATCCCCTTATTAGGTTGTTATAATATGCTTATATCACATCAGTATGCAGGCTTTCTGGTATATAGAATAATCTATAAAAGTAGATAAGTCTATTATTATTAATAATATAATTTGGTGTGTTGGATTATTAAATCATTTCTTATAGCAGGTTAGTCTATATTGTTATTTAAATTATATTAATAATTAGATCTTTACTTATTGCTGCTAACATTTAATGGTTGTATGTGAGATTGCTCTCTTTATCAGTTGTTAGTAATACTAATAATAGCAGGTTTCTATATATTTTATAGTCTGGTCTCCTACTAAGTGTATCTGCTTATCTATTCTTAGTTTCCTTATAGTGCTAGATCTTGAAGTTATACTATAATAATATTTCAGCCCATCTGGCTTATCTTCTTATAAGCTCTTTTATTATTGTGAAATATGTTAGATTCTTGTGATCTATTTTAATAATTATTGGGTATTTTGCCCTATCTAAATAGACTCTCCATATTTTGAATGCTATCACAATTGCAAGTAGTTCCTTATTATGGATATTATAGTTCAATTCAGCAGGTATCATCTTTCTTAAATAGAATGTAATGAGTTGTGGCTTTCTATTATCTCCTATCTAGATGAGTCTTATTCCCATAGTGTAGTCTGATGTATTAGTTTCTATAATATACTCTTTCTCTGGGTCTTGTAGCCTTAAGATTAGCACTTCTACAATTATCTTTTTTATATGTTTAAAGGCATATTACTGTTCCAGTCCCTATTTAAATTCTTAATTTCCTTTCAGTAATTTTGTGATATCAATTATTTGTGATAAGTATTGGTTGATGTATCTTCAATAATAGTTCATAAATCCTATAAATAATTATACTTTTTTAATGTTTGTTGGTACTGGCTATTCTAAGATTATCTGTACCTTTACTAGATTCATATAAATATCTTCTAAGATGATCCTATGTCTGAAAAACTTAGTGTCTTAGATATAAAACTAGCATTTTATCTACTTCAATTTTAGTTTTATATTTTGTATTATCTTTAAGACTTGTAGCACATGTTTCACATATTCTTTTAAGATATTAGAGAAGATAAGGATGTTATTAAGGTATATAATAATAAATATATTATTAACTTTCTTAAGTATTTCTTTATCTATAAATCTCTAAAATATTGCTAATGCATTAGTGAGTCTAAATAGCATGATAGTATACTTATAATATCCATATTATATTCTAAATATGGTTTTCCATTCTTCATCTTTTATAATATAAATCTGGTTGTAGGTGTCTTATATATTAAGCTTTATAAATCATTATGATCCTTTCACTTTATTTTGGATTTTAGTAATTAGTGGTAGCAGGTATTTATCTTTAATAGTTATTATATTAGTTAGTCTATAATTGATGCATAATCTCTTTATATCATCTTTCTTTAGTACCTATAGTATTCTATATCTAGTAGGTAACTTTAATAGTTAAATTATACCTTTTATTAGCTCTATCTGAATGTACTCTTTTAATATCTTTAGTTCTCTTTCTGTTATTCTATAGATCTGGTTGCACATCAGTCTCTTTCCTTCCTTAAAGAATATCTTATGGTTATGTTTGCTATATTCTAGTAATTGATACTCTTTTAACTATTCAAATAGTTCCTGAAATGGTTTGCAATAGTCTAATAGTATTATTTTTTTACTTATTATAGTGTATATTTGCTTCTCTTTATAGTACTAGCATCTTTCCTTAATATCCTAAATCATTTCTTATCTAGTTAGAAGTTGATATTCTAGAGGTAAATCTCTTTCCTAATAATGTTCTCAATCAACTTATTGTTTTATTAAAAGGGTTACATCTGTCTTTAGCTTTACAGCCAGTATAGTGCAGCCTGCCCTAGGCTCTTTAACTTAATATCTATTTATTAATTAGTTTTGAGTACTTACCTCCTATCTGACTAAGTCTCTTCTTATATAGTTACATATAAACTAAATCTTATTTGTCTTTCAGTCTATTGCTGGGTTATGTTTTCTAAGCTAAGGTATCCCCAAGACTATCTTATATCCTCTAAGTTCAGCAATATTGAAATTAAGTTATTTAATATGGTCACAAATCACAACTATAAGTAGTCTGGTTTTAAATTTAAGCTGATGGAGTATTTCTCTATTAAGGCCTTATAGTATCTGCAATCATATCTTTCTTATTCTATTAAGGTCCAATCATTTCTAAAAGATTAGGTCCATAAAGTTCCCTATAGCACCTAAGTCAATTATTACTTAGGCCTATTATTCTACCACTCTTGCCTTCAGCTTAAAATGTAATCCTTACTTAGTCATAGCTAGCATGATTCCTTAATTAGGCAAACATTTATAGTACTTCTTCTTTAGTAAATAATTGCTTCCCTCTTTTCTACTAAGATGTATTAAGCAATCATTCTTATAGCATGTAGTCTAATGCATTTTATTATAATCTAAATATTATTAGTAGTATATGCATATGCATCCCCTTTAGTTATAAGGGCACATATCTTAGATTGCCATTCTAATGTTGTTTTCAGATTTTCTTTTCTCTTTTTCTTTAGGGTATGTTTTAGATATTTATATTTCATTTATAGGCTTACTGGTCTCTTTCTTTAGTTTCTCTAGCTTATTTGTTACTACTATTTAGATCTTATCCCATTGTATGTTCCTGTCCTATTAGACTTTTAGAAATTTATTATAATTGCTATTACTAATATTCTTCCAGCTAGCTATCATTTCATTAATTTCTATAATAAGCCTTTTCATTTCTTCATCTTGCACTCTCTCTTAGATATCTTGTTCATCTTTCTTATTGGTATTCTGCTATGCAGGCATTATATGACTATCTATTAAGTTCAATATAATCTCACTGCTTTCATAACCATACTCTATATATATTAGCATTGGTGGTCCTTCTTTTACTATATAATAATATTCTAGTAAGCCTTCTCTAATCACTTATAATTATTATCTATTGCCCTTCTATAGGCATATGCTTGCTATATGCCCTTTCTTTCAGCAATTAAAATATTTAATCTCTTTCATTAGGCATCTTTGTCCTAGCTGCTTATATATAGCATCTAAGTCTATCAGCCTTAGTCTATATAGATCTCTATATTCTTAACTATTTAGTTATGCTTGCCTCCTATTATTCCCTTAATAGTGGTTATCTCTTCTTAATACAGTATTTATCTATTTATAGTTTTTCTTTTACTGCTTGAAGTTGTAGAGTCAGTTATTAATCTTAATTATAATAATAATATACTTGTGTAGGTCCTCTAGCCTATCCTGCTATAATAACTTTTCCATAAGCTCTAGCTTCAATCCTTATTTGAAATAGTGAATGTAAGTGTCATCATCTCAGTCTAGACATGAAATGATTTATAAGAATTGTGAAGTATAACTTGCTACTGATCCATTCTATTAAAGCTATTCTAGTTATTGTTCCATATTTTGTGACTCATTAATGTCTCTAAATGTCTGCTCTAATTAGTGATGGAATTCTATATAACTCCCAAAGACTTCCTGTGTCTCAGGATCTTGATTAGTAATAGTCTCATTCTAAATATAATCTCTTAATATTGGTTTAAACTAATCAAATACTGGTCCTATGAGGTAAATGAATATAAATAGAATCTTATCAGCCTCTATTATCAGATAGTATTACTCCATCCTTAGATACTGATCCATTTATATAAGGAAACCTTAAAGCTTTGATTAGGTCCCATTAAAGGGTTTAGATTTCTTTAGCTTCACTCCTTAAACACTTGCTCATACCTTTAGTATCATGATCTGTTCTTGTAACTAGTTAATTATCCTATTCAGCTTTTTAGCTATAGATATATGTCTGATTTGCAATACCTGTAACATGATGTTGATGTGGTTCATTATCAAAGAATGTAGTGAAGTGTTGAAGTGAATAGTCAATCAAAATTTGATTTATATTAATAGTACTTATTATATTATGCCCTAGGCTTCCTATAATCTGTATGCTATTAGATTTAGTATTTGGTTGACTCTAATCTGTAATCTCTAAGCTCTTTTAACTATGTATAGCTGTTCTGTTGTATATATTATACACCATTCTAGTATCTCTATAATTGACAATTCTTTCTCACACTTAAAGTAGTATGATTGGAAGAATAAGGCTAACTAGTTGGGTGAGAACTAGTTATTATAGAAGTTCTAACAAATCAAATATAATCCTAAGTTATACTTCAAGTAACATAACTGTAATAAGCATGAAGAGCAAAACTAATTATATGGGCAGAAATAAGCATCCTTATATATCTGATCCTGATATTAGGTATAACCTTCCCCAGCAGGTATTTAAGTATACCATATACCTCAAATATAACCCTATACTCATATATCAATGCCAAGCTCTATACCAATGTCAAGTCTTCTTAGTCATATGACCTGTTTGTTCCTTTTGCATCATGCAGCTTGCATTAGCATCATTCCTTCACAGGCTATCATCATCTCTCCTTCTGTTAGGTTTGTAACACTATAGTACTCTATGTCTAGCAGGTAACTTTAATGATTAAATTATACCTTTTATTAGCTCCACCTAGATGTACTCCTTTAGTATCTTTAACTCTCTATCTATTATTCTGTAGATTTGGTTGTATGTTAGTCTCTTCCCTTCCTTAAGGGATATCTTATGGTTATGCTTGTTGTACTCTGGCAGCTGATACTCCTTTAACTATTTAAATATCTTTTGAAATGGCTTGTAGTAGTTGGGTAACATCATCTTCTTACTTATTATGGCATATATTTATTTCTCCTTATAGTGCTGGCATCTTTCCTTAATATCCTAAGTCATTTCTTGTCTGGTTAGGAGTCAATATTCTGGAGGTAAATCCCTCTTTTGATAATGGTGTCCTCAATTAACTTGCTTCTTTATTGAAAGGGTTGTATCTGTCTTTAGTATTGTGGCTGATATACTGTAGTCTGTTCTAGGCTCTTCAACTTAGTGCCTATTCACTAGTTAGTCTTGAGTACTTGCCCCCTATTTAACTAAGTCTCTTCTGATACAGTTGCATACAAACTAAATCTTGTTTATCTTTTAGTTAATCATTGGGTTATGTCTTCTGAGCTAAGGTATCCCTAAAACTATCTTATATCCTCTGAATTCAGCAATATCAAAATTAAGTTATTTAATATGATTGCAAATCATAACTGTAAGTAATCTAGTTTTGAATTTAAGCTGATAGAGTATCTCTCTATTTAGGCCTTATAGTGTCTATAGTTATGCCTTTCTTATCCTATTAAGGTTCAATCATTTCTAAAAGGTTAGATCCACAAAATTTCCTATAACACCTAAGTCAACTATTACTTAGGCCTATTATCCTGCCACTCTTGCCTTTAGCTTAAAATGTAATCCTCACTTAGTTGTAGTTAGCATAATTTCTTAGTTAAGTAAACATTTATAGTGCTTTTGCTTTAGTAAATAATTGCTCCCCTCCTTTCTACTAAAGTATATTAAATAATCATTCTTATAGCATGCAGTCTTATGCATCTTATTATAATCTAGATATTGTTGATAGCACACACATATGCACCCTCTTTAGTTATAAGAGTATATATCTTAGATTACTATTCTGATATTATTATTAGGTTTTTGTTTCTCTTTTTCTTTAGAATATATTTTAGATATTTACTTCTTATTATTAGGCTTACTAGCCTCTCTCTTTAGTTTCTTTAGCTTATCTATTACCTCTATTTAGATTTTATCTTATTGTACATTCCTGTCCTACTAAACTTTTAGAAATTCTTTATTATTATTATTAGTGTTCTTCCAGCTAGCTATCATTTTATTGGCTTCTATAATAAGCCTTTTTATTTCTTCATCTTATGCTCTTTCTTGAGTATCTTATTTATCTCTTTTGCTAGCATCCTACTAAGTGGGCATTATATGACTATTCATTGAGTTTGACATAACTTCATTGCTTTCATAACTATACTTAGTATATATTGATATTGGTGAACCTTCTCTTACTATATAATAATATTCTGATAAGTCTTCTTTTATTATTTATAATTGTCTTCTATTATCCCTCTGTAGGCATGCTCTAGCCATATGTCCTTTCTTTTAGTAATTAAAATATTTAATCTTTTTTATTAGATATCATTATCCTGACTGCTTGTATGTGGTGTTTAAGTCTATTAGCCTTAGTCTATATGGATCTCTATATCTTCAACTATTTGATTGTGCTTGCCTCCTATTATTCCCTTAATAGTGGTTGTTTCTTCTTGATGTAGTGCTTATTTATTAGCAGTTCTTCTTCTGTTATTTAAAGTTATAAAGCCTATTGTTGATCTTAACTATAATAGTAATGTACTTATATAGGTCCTCTAGCCTATTTTGCTATAATAGCTTTTCCATAAGTTCTAGCTTCAACCCCCATTTAAAATAGTGAATGTAAGCATCATCATTCTAGTCTAGATGTGAAATGATCTATAAGAATTATGAAGCATAACTTATTGCTAATCTATTTTATTAAAGCTGTTCTAATTGTCTTTCTATATTTTATGACTCATTAATGTCTCTGAATATCTGTTCTAATCTGTAGTAGAATTTGACATAACTTTTAAAGACTTCCTGTATTTCAGGGTCCTGGTTAATAATAGTCTTATTCTGAATATAGTCTTTCAATATTGGTTTGAACTAATTAAATGTCAGTCCTGTAAGGTAAGTAGATGTAAATAGAATCTTATTAGCCTCTATTATTAGGTAATGTTGCTCCATCTTTAGGTACTAATCCATTCATGTAAGGAAATCTTAAAGCTTTAATTAGGTCCTATTAAAGGATTTAGATTTCTTTAGCTTCACTCTTTAGATACTTGCTCATGCCTTTAATATCATAATCCATTCTTGTAACTAATTAATTATCCTATTCAGCTTTCTAACTATAGGCATATATCTAGTCTGCAATAGCTACAATATAATATTGATATAATTAATTATTGAAGGGTATAGTGAAGTGTTGAAATAAATAGTTAACTAAAATTTGACTTATATTAATAGTGCTTATTATGTTATACCCTAGGCTTCCTATAACCTGTATACTATTAGACTTAATATTTAGTTAATTCTTATCTGCAATCTCTAAACCCTCTTGATTATATATGGCTATCCTGTTATATATACTACATGCTGTCCTGATGTTCCTATAGTCAACAATCCTTTCTTATATTTAAAGTGGTATAATCAGAAGAATAAGGCCAACTAGTTAGGTGAGAACTAGTTATTATAGAAGTTCTAATAAATTGAATATAGTCCTAAGTTATACTTTAAGTAACATTAGTAGAATAAGTACAAAGAACTAAAACTAAATACATAGGCAGAAATGAGTGTCCTTATATATCCAATCCTGATGTTAGGTATAACCTCCCATAATGGGTATTCAAGTATACCATATACCTTGAGTATAACCCTATACCTATATACCAATGTCAAGCCTTATACCAATGCCAAGCCTTCTGGGTTATGTGACCTATTTGTTTCTTTTGCATTATGCAGCTTGCATTAGCATCATCCTTCCACAGGCTGATGTTGTCTCTCATTCTGTTAGGTTCGTAACAAATAGGTGACAGAATAGGTGACAGAATAGGTGACTGAATAAGAGACTGAATAAGGGACTGAATAGGAGAAAAAAAAAAAAAAAAAAGAGATAGTAGGATAGAGAGTTCTAGCTGACAGCCAGACCTAATAGCCACTTTCTAGTAGCTATCTGAGTGGATTTCAAGTATGCCAATAGTGTTTTCTGCCCTGAGGAAGTAGTGAAAAGATGAAATAGGGATTAATTTCTTTTAGGGAGACTAAGAATAGTCTCCCTTCTTTCCCTAGAGTATGCTAAACAGGACATAAGAAGATGGTAGGGGGTCTGTCTCTGCTGATATTAATAGTTAGGGCAATCCTTACTAGTATAGTCAGGAATCCTAACTAAATAGGACCTAAAATATTCATGCCCTAACTTTAACTGATAGAGGGTAGACCATAATTGCTTAGGTAGTTGCAAGGAGCTTGGCTTCCATTTAGGCTGAGAGTTGAATTGGGAATAGTGCTGACTAGACCTAGCCTTAGCTATTTCCCAATCCTGTTCCCAATCTCCTAAGGATCTAGATTTTAGATCCCTTTTCATAAAGGCATAGGAGATAGGAGCCTGAGGAATAGGCTCTAGCCATTCAACCCCATACTTAGCTGCCTCATCAGCCTTCTCATTCCTATAGATTCCTTGATGGCCTAGGACCTATGAAGATGAATCTGAAGGTAGGGATAGCTTTGGATTGGATCTAGGATAGCTTGTGTGATGCTAGCTATCCTAAGGATCTGATCCAAAGGCTTCTGAAGTCTTTCAATGGCAGCCTAACTATCAGAAAAGACCCAAACCTCTTGTAATTGCAGATTCTGCTAAGCCTTTTGCTTAGCAAGCTGAATGGCTTGCTGAATAGCAAACAACTCAGCATCAAAAACTTCACAACGATTGCCTAAGTTCCATGCCTGAGAGTTTTGAATCTGAGCCTGATGATCTAGGGCTGCTTGCTCTTTAGATTTAGAGGAGATAGTGATATCTATCCTATTTCCTAGAGAAGCAGCCCATGGAGCAGATTTAGGTCCATAAGAATCAGGAAGACCTTGCCAATCATTCTGAGGGTAGTGAGAGCAAGAATAGCTAAATCCCCAAGGATAAGAGCAAAACTCCTGTATTTATATATATAGTCAAGCGCTGCATAGCTGCTGAGGGTGTTACAGACCTAACAGACAGGAGACAACATCAGCCTATGGAAGGACTACACTAATGCAAGCTGCATGGTATAAAAAGAACAAACAAGTCATGTGACCCAGAAGGCTTGGCATTAGTATAGGCTTGGTATTAGTATAATAGTAGAGGATTATATTTAAATAGAGATTATACTCACCTACTACTAATCACTATCATACCCATACAAGAAAGAAGGATATATAAAGACACTTATTTCCACTTATATATTTAGTTTTAGTTCTTTATACTTAATTGTTCCAGTATTGAAGATGTGGCACTCTGGAAATCTACACTGGTTTACATACTACATGTAACAGGACCAATTGTACTCCTGCAAAACTCATTTAGTGCCTCCTACTCTACCTATTATGTCTGGAAGTACTCTAGAATTCCAGTCATTTGTTCTTTGCTGTTGGTGTCAATTTTCAATTGACCTCCATTGCATGGCTATCTTCTTGGTCTGATACCCCATTTGGCACTTGCAGCTGTTTTAATATACTCAAGATCTCTTCAATCTTTTGCTCCCAGGGCTCTTCCTGCCTCTGCTGATTTTTATAACTGTTGTGGCTCTTGTACCTTGGGAGCTGAGACTGGTAGAGTCTCAAGTCAGCTCTCACAAACCTCTGGAAAATCTAAGACTCTATGGCTACCATGAACATTCTCCCATGCCCGTCGACGCAGTAAATGATGTGGAAGGGTGGGTAAATAAGGAGTGGGACGAACCCAGCTTGAAAAGAGAGCATTCATGGGTGAATGGCATGTAGCCTTCTCTGCCGCAAGGAGCAGCTTGGCAAGAATGTCAGCTTTCAGAGAGGATAAGCCTTGCGCTTCTCGGGTTCACCGACCATGTACCATGATTCTACATGAAAACAGCATTAATAGTGCCAGAGCCATAGAATAAAACAGCGCTGAGAAGTCAACCAAATACATCAAGGCAGAAGCAGCTGTGCTTCCCACCAAGGAATGTCTTCAAAGACAGGCACTCCAGTTCTTGTTGAATGTACACTGCCTGAATGACAGTCATCCATTTTGGAGAGTGAGCGCGCGGATCGATGTGAGGAACAAATGAGTTGGTCTCTCCTAAACATTACCGATCGAGCTCGACGTTGAAGGGTAGCCCCGCAATGCATTTGCCCCTCAAGACGGACCTTCACGGGCCGTCTTGCCGGTTCTGCAGAGGCTGGCGTCCGGCTTGATCCACAACGCTCATATGGGCCGATGTTTAAGATTAGGTGCAGGCGCGACATGGCTTTTGTATTCACCAGCCAAGAAAGCTCAGCACAGCAACGGCCGACTTCTCTCCCAGGCCAATGTCCGTCATCCGTTCGGCATTGGTTTATTCCAGCAATTAGCACATCTTGGCGAGGTCTGATCGCTCAGGATGCGACCACTTTTGCCCAGCTACATGAAGCTAAAACAGGTTGAACGTCGAGCCAGCGAGACATGAGGCGCGGTCCGAGCGCCCTTCGTCGACCCAGGGTCAATTAAAAGGGGGGCACATTCCTCGATTTTGCGGCTTTACGTCGGGCAGGAGATTTATTTCAACCTCTTCTTTGGTGATCATCTCATAAACTTTGCCTCCGGTTCATCGAAGCTCCTTCAGCCTGTATGTTTTCGACAGAACCGTGAATCAGTGATTTCGTCTAACCCGAGATGAAGAATTATCTGAACAGTAGAATTGACGGCGATCCTCACTAGTTTGCACAATAATCAACAAAACAAGTTGCGAAGTAAGGCTTTCCAGAAATCAAGGGCGAGATAGAGTAGTAATCTAAGGAACAGATACCACCTACAATGAGTACCACCTCTGGTAGAAGCGGTTGGTGCAAGGCAGTCGAATGCCAGCATGCGAACAATGAGCACGCATACGAGACATGCAGGGCCCCGAACTGCCGAACCCAGTGGAAGCGCTGTCAAGTACGTCTTAATTGCAATGGAGTGCATTACAGGATCTGCAAGAGATGTCATTCCCACCCTGGCGGCAAACCCGACTTTTGGGGAAGTTCCCCAGAACCGTCGGGCTAGCCGGCACCAGTTTCCATGCAAGCGCTTTCGTTAAAGTTTGGGACCTCCGAGGGTGCCGTGGTTTGGCCAAGCCACTTTTCGAGTCCTTTTAATTGTTCATCTGAAGCATGGCTCGCACTGTTTTCGTCATCCGACATGCCTGTCTCTTCATCACTCTCATCTTCAAGTTGGAGCCACTCGTCTCTGTATATTTTCTCAGGGGGCGTTCCTTCGCCGTTGATCGTAACCCATCGAAATATATCAAGCGATGCTTCCCGAGACGCCTCTTGGGTGGGAGATCTTTGCGGGAACAATGTGTCCAACATGTTGACAGCCGTGCTACTTTCGTCCGATCTGTAGCTAGATGTTTTGTCAAAGCCTTGGCCTTCAACGATTGACCCATTCTCCAATATCCAATTCCAGTGTGCATACTCAAGATAGTGCCTTGGGCACTGTAAATGAGTGGCAACGCGCAACACACATTGGCCGGCAGTGGTACTCCCGAACGGAGCCCACGGGGTAAAAGGCGGACTGTTATAATATAATTCATCATCGACAACAGGGGGCAGATACAGAAGACGCCACACATCGGCTCTTTGGATTTCATCAGATGACTTATTTGAAATATATGGCCCTGTTCCTGGGAGATCCATAAAACTTTGCGGGCATCCTGTCCAAGGAAACGCATTTGGCTCAACGGGAGGTCTTCCCCTTTCGACTCGACGAAGGATAATCGGGGCCAAACCACTAGTAACAGCACCGAGCCAGAGGGTGAATAGTCGCGGTTGACGGAGACTGCATATGACCGCGAGGATTTCGTAGTAGAACCCAGGATTAGAAGAAAATTTTGGGCTTTCCGGAATTTCTTGGAAGATGGGGTGTAGCCACGGGCTCACCATATTGCATGTGACGGTGGGTTCCCAGAACATTCCGCAAAGAGCTGATATAACTGTTTCCGGGCTGCAGCTTAGAGTCATGTAGTAAGGAAGTTCGTTGTCCACAGTTAGCCAGCTCAGTGCAGCTGAATTGGCGGAATCGACTCCCTGTTGGGCATGATTATTAGCAGGAAGAGGTAATGGAAGAGGTAATTGAATAGCCGTGCCATGGTAGTTATGCGCAGGAAAAGTCAATGCTGTAGCAAGAGCAACGGGCAACTGGCTATCCAAATTATGTCGCTGGGAGAACTGCGCAAGGTACTCGAACGCTTTTTTGGATGGCGGAGGACTGGAAGCAGCAAAGCCTTTGGAAACTGGCTCTTCCGATTCCCACCTGATTTCGAAATTATGCATATCGTTTACCGAGACAGACCAAGGCGTCACAAATTCTTGATCCATCTGTCGAGAGATGATGGCTTTCCAACCTTGGCCGGGTGCCAAGATAGCGGACCACCATCTCGCCACGTCTTCATCTACCTTGCCGATATCGATAGTAACTGGCGAGGAACAACCATGGCTCCTGCCCTGTCGAATCCTCGTGAGCTTCGAATCCGTATATGCCATTTCGGAGTTCTCCACTTGTAACTCCAACAACCGAGCAGAGAGAATATATGACCAGCCTAGGGCTAGAATTCCCAGGTAACTTGGCGCTCGGTTTCCTTCGCCTGAAATACTAGGCCATTCACGAAAGCTCTCCCCGCTAAATCCACACGGGATGGGTGTACGGCTGCCTATATGTAGGAGTCCGGGAATCTCTCTCTTTTTTCCAACAAGGCCACATTTTCCCGTACCAGTAACGTGCCAGGCAGATGATGTTTGAATGCAAAGTGTTTCGCTCGGGGATGAACCAAGATGCAATATCATGATCTTTCCTTGCCTCGTGCTGATTGCGGGGACGCGGTTTAGGATACTTCGAAGGCTCGTTGAGGTAGGTGGAATTCCTGTGCCGTGCCGGGTAATTGCCATTGCAGTAAGATGATACCAATAATCACGAGATCTTTCCGTTGCAATTTCCAGCTGTTGGGGAGTGGGTTGAAGCTGGTCATGATCGTTTATGATCTAGAGAATGTCAGTTACCATCAGAAAGGAAGATAGAGATGGTGAAGGCGGTATTACCGTGGAGAGGTCAGGCGGCTCTAACAAGCCATGCTCAACCAGCACCATGTCTGCTCGACGAAAATTAATTGACTCCTTAAGTGGCGCTAACGATCGGAGGTTGAAGCGAAATATCTTGCAACAGCTGGATGCCAGTATTTATTGTTACTTCCAGGCTTGCAAGTCGATTTTGCGAGGATTTGATTCTGTTGCGAGCGGGTGAGGAGGTGGTTACGTCAGCTCAATGCTGAGTGGCCTGATTCCCGCCGATGGGACCTTGGCAATTAAACAAACAAAGCGCCTGGATTACAATAATACACAGGTCGAAGTCACCCGTTCTGTTCGACGGAAATCCTATAAATATCCACCAATCTGTTCTGGCGATGGCCTCGAAAGGGGCTTCCGCCTCGTTGGAGATCTCCAACGAGGCTGCCCCGCATTCCAGCAACCCATGCGGCACTTACATGGAGCGACTCGGTTGAACCGCGGCAACAAAATCAAGAACGTCGCCGTCATCCAGCCGAAAGACGCTGTTGTAATGATTCCAAACCGAACCACAAGTATAGCTGATCCCTTGTTATCCCCCGGGGATTCAATTCTCCGGACCTTTGGCTAGCGAGGTGCATTTTAAGACACCTTTCTCTGGATGTGCTTCTTGATTCTTCTTTCTTTACCAGTCAAAACTACTGTTTCACATGTCACCCAAAGCAAATAAGAAGTCAGGGAGCGGCATCAGCTCAGCTTTGGCTTGTTTGCCTTCTAAACTTAATATATGCAATACCTATAACCAAATTAGGATTGTAAAAGGTGAAGAATGGAAAACTGCATTTAGAATGCAATATAAATACTATAAAGCCGGAGCGGGTGGCGCAGTGGTAAGCGCGGCCTGCAGTGGCTCCCGTTCGGGTCCTGTCTGCCTGATTGGGAAGTGTGGGTTCAAATCCTGCCTCTGGCATCATTTAATTACCACACCCATCCAGGGGGGTTAGTGTTACGCCCTGGGCCTCCTATGACCTGTATGCTGTTAGACTTGGTATTCAGTTGACTCTCACTGGCAGTCTCTAAGCCCTCTTGGCTATGCACAGCTGTCCTGTTGTATGCACCACACACCATTCTGGTGTCCCTATGGTTGACAATCCTTTCTCACACTCAAAGTGGTACAGTCAGAAGAGTAAGGCCAACTAGTTGGGTGAGAACTAGTTATTATAGAAGTTCTAATGAATCAAATATAGTCCCAAGTTATACTTCAAGTAACATTAGTAGAATAAGCACAAAGAACTAAAACTAAATATATGGGTGGAAATGAGCATTCTTATATATCTGACCTTCCTTGTGGGTGTATACTCTGGTGTAGTTGCAGGGTAAGCTTGGAGTATACTTTAGTGATCATTCAGCTACTGATAGTTGACTATGAGTATATTGTTCCTGATCATATGGTATTATATGACTCCCTAATGTTATTTCTTATGGGTTGCACTCCTTGTTGTGCTTGGTCCCCATTTTATTAGTTCAGCATTCTTCATCTATTAGGTTTATAACATCACTCCTCCTTCCTGCAGGTTGTTGTCCCCAACAACATAAATAGGCTCTCCCCTCACCTGTTATCCCAGTAAGGTAGATCCTATTGAAAGATTAGTAGTGGATATGTCATCCTTACTGACAAATTTATCAGGTGTTTCAAAACAGAAATCCAATATTCATAAAAATCAATCTTCCTATATTCTTGCAAATGGTTTTGTCACCTCTTCTTCATGTCAATATTATTCTTAGCTGAATGTTGACTGCATTATAAATTGATTGCATCATTATTCAAAATGTGTGAGTTGCACTTGCAGTGGTTGCCAATACACTCAAGAGGCACATATAGATTGTGAATGGGTTTTATTGCATGAGGCTGAAGTAAAAGTGGTGTAAGGTCTGGCAGATGCAGATCAGGAGTTGGAATTATTAAATCCAGAATTAGGGCAGCTGCAGCAGCACTTAGTAGAGGTGTAGTCCCATTTAATTGAGATATTAGCTCATTATGTACAGCTTCATAAATAAGAGCAGTTCCTTAAAGAGTATGGTTTTAAAATGTCAGAACATGATGCAGAGTTGTTGTGGATCCTTAATGATAAATGTGAGGCCTCCTTAGAGGAGTCCCATCAATTAATAGCTTTTGCAGAGGATCCTTTGCTTCCTGTAATATTTGATGAGATGTCCTATCTTTCTCCTTCCTTTTAGTCTAATTTCAACCAAACTATTGGTAGAATGTTTGGAGCTGGTACTGACAGTTCATTAAATAATCAATAGGTTTCCAGGTGTTTTCTGAAGTAGGGTATCCTTCCCATTTCACCAAGTAATATGGCTTTCCTCTAACTTTCTTAATGTCTAGGATCTTTTCCACCTTATATTCATCATCTGCTTCCTTAATCTTAATGTTGTCATTTATCTGAATGTGTTCAGGTGCTGGTTCTAATAGTGAGATATGGAATACTAGGTGTATCCTGTTCATGCTTGTTGGTAATTGGAGTTCATAATTGACTTGTCTGATTTTGTGTCTAATCTTAAACAGTCCTAATTTCTGGTGGTCCAATTTCTTACTTGGTCATTTTGTTTTGATGTTTCATATAATAAGGAATGCTTTTCCCCCCTCTTTTAATTGCAGTACATCCTTATGCCATAAATTATAGTATTGTGACATGTGAAGGTTCACAAAATCTAAGTTATTTAAGAGTTGATAATGCAACTGAGTAATATGCTGGAGCATGGTTGATGCTTATTTAGCTAGGGCATTAATAAGTCTAAGCTTACTAACTAACTATGGGTTGTAGCTATAGTTTATAAAAAATAGCATTTCTCCTGTGCTGGAATGCATGGTGTTGTTATACACAAACTGGATGAGTGGGAGATATGACTTCCAATCATCCTGCTGGTAATTCATATAATGCCTTAGGTAATGCTTAATAGTCTGGTTTGTTTGCTTGGTTTGTCTGTTTGCTTGCAGGTGGTACACCATAGTTAGGTGGTGGTCAATTCCCATAAGGTTTGTAAGCATGGTCCAAAACTTTAATATAAACAGCTTGTCTCTGTCTGAAATGATATGTTCTGGCACTCTGTGGTGCAAAATAATATATTCCAGGAATAGGTATGCCATATCTGCTGCATTAATGCATTCTATTGTTGGTATAAGGTGGATATATTTGGTCAGTTTGTCTGTGGCAACCATAATCATGTCATTCCCTTGTGAAACTGACAATTTGGTAATGAAGTCAATTATAATCTATTATTATGATTTTGTTGGTGTCTCTAGGTGCTGTAACATCCCATATAGTTTGTGTCTCATTGGCTTGTCTCATAGGTATGTGTCACAATTGGCAATATACTGCTATACCTTTCATCATATGTTTGGGAAATAGTAGTTTTAGGCAATTTGTTCTGCAGTTTTCTCTATTCCAAAATGTCCTCTTGTCAGGTTGTTGTGGTGGGCTTGTATCACATCTGTTTGTAGCATTTCTGGCACATAGAGTAGTCTATGGAAGTAGATGAGTCCATTATCATTAATAACATAATTTGGTGCCATTGATTGTTGAATCATTCCCTATAACAGGTCAGTCTACATTGCTGTGTGAATTGCATTAATGATTAGATCTTCACTGGTTGCCACTAGTGTTTGGTGGTTGTACACTAGGTTGTTTTCATCATCAGTAGTCAATAATGCTGGTGATAGTGGATTCTTATGTGTCTTATAATTAGGTCATCAGCTAAGCATGTCTGCCTAACTATTCTTAGTTCCCTTGCAGTGTTGAATCTTAAAGTTGTATTACAATAATGTTTCTGCCCATCTGGCTTGTCATCTCATAAGCTCTTTCATTGTTGTAAAGTATGTCAAGTTCTTGTGATCAGTCTTTACAATTATTAGATGTTTTGCTCCATCCAAGTATACTCTCCATATCTTGAATGCTGTCACAATTGCAAGTAGTTCTTTGTTATAAATGTCATAGTTCAATTCTATAAGTGTCATTTTCCTTAAGTAGAATGTAATGGGTTATGGCTTTTCATTCTCTCCCATCTGCATGAGTCTCATTCCTATGATATAGTCTGATGTGTTAGTCTCTATAGTATGTTCTTTCTCTGGGTCTTCTAGCCTTAGAATGGGTGCTTCTATGACCACCCTTTTTATATGTTTGAATGTGTATTGCTGTTCAGGTCCCTATTTGAACTCTTGGTTTCCTTTCAGTAGCTTGGTGATATCAATTATCTATAATAAGTATCAATTAATGTATCCTTGATAGTAGTTCACAAATCCCACAAATAATTGCACTTCCTTGATGGTTGTTGGTATTGGCCATTCTAAGATCACTTGTACCTTAACTGGGTCCATATGTATGCCTTCTGAAGTGATCCTGTGTCCAAGAAACTCAGTGTCTTGGATGTGGAACTGGCATTTCATCAATTTAAGTCTTAGCTTCACTTCCTGTATCATTTTTAGGACTCTCAATATGTGCTGTATATGCTCTTCCAAGGTGTCTGAGAAGATGAGGATGTTGTTAAGGTATGCAATAACAAATATATTATTGACTTTCTTGAGTATTTCCTCATCTATAAACCTCTGGAATGTTGCTGGTGCATTAGTGAGTCCAAATGGCATAACTGTATATTTATAATGTCTATATTGTATTCTGAATGCTGTCTTCCATTCTTCACCTTTTATGATGCAAATCTAGTTGTAGGCATCTTATACATCAAGCTTTATAAACCATTATGATCCTTTCACTTTGTCTTGGATCTTAGCAATTAGTAGTAGTGGGTACTTGTCCTTAATAGTTATTGTGTTGGTTGGTTTGTAATTAATGTATGGTTGTTCTATACCATCTTTCTTTGATACCTATAGCACTTCATGTCCAGTAGGTGACTTTGATAGTTAGATTATACCTTTCACTAGTTCAGTGCTGATGTATTCCTTCAATATCTTCAGTTCTCTTTCTGTTATTCTGTAGATTCAGTTGCATGTCAGTCTCTTCCCTTCCTTAAGGGGTATCTTATGGTTGTGCTTGCCATATTCTGGCAGTTGGTACTCTGTTGGTTGCTCAAACAGCTCTTTAAATAGTTTGCAATATTCTGATAATACTAGCAACTCACTCATTGCAGCACACATTTATTTTTCCTCATAAATTTAGCATCATTCCTTAATATCTTCAACTGTTTCTCATCCAGTTAGAGGTCAATGTTCCAGAGGTAAGTCTCTTTCTCAGTGGTAGTGTCCTCAATCAACTTGTTACTTTATTGAAAGGGTTGCATCTGTCTTTAGTATTGCAGCTAGTATACTGCAGCCTGCCCTAGGCTCTTCAACTTGATGCCTGTTCACTAGTTAGTCTTGAGTACTTGCCTCCTATTTAGCTAAGTCTCTTCTTGTACAGTCACATTTTATAAACTGAATCTCATTTGTCTTTCAGTTAATCTCTGGGTTATGTCTTCTGAACTAAGGTATCCTCAAAACTACCTCATATCCTCTGAGTCTGGCAATATCAAAATTAAGTTGTTTAATATGGTTGTGGATCACTACTGTAAGTAGTCCAGTTTTAAATTCAAGCTGGTGGAGCATTTCTCCATTGAGGCCTTGTAACATTTGCAGTCATGCCTTCCTTATTCCATTAAGGTTCAGTCATTTCTGAAAGATTGGATCCACAAAGTTTCCTGTAGCACCTGAGTCAATTATCACTTAGGCCTATTGTCCTGCCACTCTTGCCTTTAGCTTAAAATATAATCCTCACTCTATTGCAGCTAGCATGGTTCCCTAATTAGACAAACATTTATAGTACTTCTTTCTTAGCAAATAATTGCTCCCCTCTTTCCTATTGAGGTGTATCAAGCAATCATCCTCATAGTATGCAGTCCAGTGCATTTTACCATGATCTGAATGTTGTTAGTAGCACATGTATGTGCACCCCCTTCAGTTGTAAGGGCACATGTCTTAGATTGCCATTCTGATGTCATTATCAGGATTTTATCTCTCTTTTTCTTCAGGATATGTTCTGGGCATTTATATCTTGTTTTCAGGCTCTTAGGCCTTTTCCTTCAGTTTCTTTAGCTTATTCATTGCCTTTGCTTAGGTCTCATTCTATTATATATTCCTGTCCTATTGGACTTCTAGAAATTCTTTATTGCTACTGCTGATACTCTTCCAGCTAGCTATTATTTTGTTGGCTTCCATAATGAGTCTCTTTATTTCTTCATCTTGCACCTGTACTTGGGCATCTTGTTCATTATCATCCTCACTGGCATCCTGCTATGTGGGCATTATGTGACTATCCATTAAGTTTAACATGATTTTGCTGCTCCCATATCCATACTTAGTGTATGCTGGCATTGGCAGTCCTTCTTCTATTATGTAATAATGCTCTAGCAATTCTTCTTTAGTTGCTTGCAGCTGTCACCTATTACTCCTCTATAGGCATGCACTTGCCATGTGCCCTTTCTTTTGGCAATTAAAGCATTTAATCTCTTTTATTGGGTGTCTTGGTCCCTTCTGTTCATGCATTACATCTAGGTCCATTAGTTTCAGCCCTCATAGGTCTTGATATTCTGTGCTTTATAGTTGTGCCAACCTCTTATCATTTGGTTGATACTCATTACTTTATTATGGTGGTGCACTCATCCACCTATTTGTTCTTCTGCAGAAATTGTATAGTCAGTTGTCAATCTTTACTGCTATTGTAATATAGTCTTGCAACTTCTCTGGTTGATCTTGCCATAATAATTTCTCTTGTACCTCAGGCTTTAGCTTCTTCTTGAAGTCATAAAGGTAGGCATCTTCAACATTATTAAGATGCACAATGATCTGTAGGAAATAGGATGCTATGTTGGCTATAGATCCTGTCTGCCTTAGCTGGTTGAGTTCCCTTTCCACATTTCAGACCTCATCTAAGTCTCCAAATGTTTGTTTGAGTTGCTTCTTGAACTCATCATAGCTCACAAAGATCTTTTTTATACTATCACTCTGCCCTTCATCTTTAAATACTATATATTCCCTTACCACAGGCTCAAACCAATTGAATGCCACTCCTGTGAGGTAAGTTGAGGCAAATAACACCTTGTCAGTATTAGTAGTAATGCACTTTCATTTAATATGTAGGTACTGATCCAGTTAAGTGAGGAATTCTCAAAGCTTAGTTCAGGTCCCATTAAATGATTCTGATAGGCAAATCTTTACTGCCTTCACACTTACTTGTGCTTCAGCAGAGTCAGCTCATTCCTTTAGAACCCTGATGTGATCCTGTAACTGGCTAATCATCCCCATTAATTCTTTAGTAGAGGTGGGTGGTGCCTGCTGTCAGACATAGCTTCCCCCAACTTGACTTCCTTCTTGTGTTGACATGGTTTGTTAATGGGTTGAGCAATCAAATTATATTGTTGATAATGCTCAGTACAATAGTCAACCAAAATTCAACTTATGTTGATAGTGCTTATTATGTTACACCCTAGGCCTTCTATGACCTGTATGCTGTTAGACTTGATATTCAGTTGACTCTCACCAGCAGTCTCTAAGCCCTCTTAGCTATGCATAACTATCTTGTTGTATGCACCACACACCATCCTGGCATCCCTATGGTTGACAATCCTTTCTCACACTCAAAGTGGTACAGTTGGAAGAGTAAGGCTAACTAGTTGGGTGAGAACTAGTTGTTATAGAAGTTCTAATAAATCAAATATAGTCCCAAGTTATACTTCAAGTAACATTAGTAGAATAAGCACAAAGAACTAAAACTAAATATATGGGTGGAAATGAGTGTCCTTATATATCTGACCTTCCTTGTGGGTGTATACTCTGGTGTAGTTGCAGGGTAAGCTCAGAGTATACTTTGGTGATCATTCAGCTACTGGTAGTCAACTGTGAGTATATTATTCCTGATCATGTGGTATCACATGACTCCCTAATATCATTTCCTGTGGGTTGCACTCCTTGTTGTGCTTGGTCCCTGTTTTATTGGTTCAGCATTCTTCGCCTGTTAGGTTTGTAACAGTTAGTAAGCTCTGGTACTAACGTAATCCACTACTGAACGGTCCGCACCACTGAGTGGTCCAGTCTCCTTGCTATCGCTGCCCCTATATACTATTCAATTAATTATTACTCTACCATCAAGCAATGGATTTGCA
>NIXA01000093.1:0-22360 GCA_002242795.1 Byssochlamys sp. BYSS01
GGCTTCATCGACCATCGCAGCAATAGCATTGATAGTGTTATCGCTAGGCAAACGGCTCAGTCGAACAGTCATAACTCCAGGTCCATTGATAGACCCAGAAATCACCACAGACTTTGGATATTTCTCCACCGGTCTGGGTTCACCAGTGAGCATAGACTCGTCAACCTCAGACGACCCATTAATAACAGTACCATCAGTCGGGATTCTGGTATCAGGGAGGACTTTGAAGATATCGCCATATTGAAAAAGTCGGGCGTCAATTTCACGTTCCGTTCCAGCCTCTTTGTCGACAAGGATAGCTGTCGATGCCTGAAGTGACCGGATAGAAATGGATTCAACAGCTCTCTGACGAGCGAGAGCGGCAACCCATCGACCAACCATAATCAAGGTGACCAAGAGAGTGCTCGTTTCAAAAAATTGACCAGTTGAAAGGGGCTGCTCTGCAATAAGGCACCCAAAGGAGACCACCGAGAAGATGTAGGCAGCACTAGTGCTCAAGACGATCAAGAGGTCCATCTCGATAACCCTCGAGAAAACGAGAGCCTTCAGGGCTTTGGGATAGAAAGGCCCCGCTATGACAACTTGAACAATCGTGGCCAAGGTGAGTGAAGCCGAGGCATATGCCACCTCCCTCTCAGGAAGCGGAGCCCATGCCATAACCAGGACCGGGATTGTCAAAGCAGCGGAAAGAAGCGTCATGTATCCGACATGACGAACATGCTTGCTGCCAGCCTCCAGCGAAGGGTCACCGCGTGGAGGAGCAAGTTCAATTAGCCGGCCCCAAATCTTCTCAGTGAGGTCTCGAGCTCCCACGATCTTCGGATCAAACGCAACTCGCACGGTCTGCTTGTCCACGGGTGCCATATCAAGAACTCCGTCCGGCCACGTCTGACTAATAAATTTAGAGGGCTCATCGTGGACGACAAAATCTAAGCTAGATCCCTGGTTCTGGACTCTTTCGCACTTAAATTCAGTTGTTCGCTCTAGATGTTTGATGACGTCCTCCACCGAACCAAGGTGAAGATCAATATTGAACTCGGCGCGTGAGAGAACCAGACTGGTTTTCAGGTCTTTGACGGCACGGAGAGTAGCGAGGGTTCGGTTGAGCTTTGTCTCGCAACCAGTACAAGTCAAGCCAGAAATGCTGAGAACAACACGTTCTACGCCGATGCCCTGACTCTCCAGGTCGGTGATAGCCTGATTCGGGGCTTTCTCAATCTCCAAACCAGGATTGGTCGCGGCAGAGGAGTAGCAAGCATCGGTGCAAGAGCCTCGATGGCTGACCAGCTGCTTTTCTGTGCAGCAAGAGTCCGTGCAACTAGTCCTTGAAGTCTTCAAGATATCCTGCTTCGGTGGCTTGCAGTAAGAGCGAGAGGAGGAAGCATTGGATGGCGCTTTCCTAATCGTGTCCTTACCTTTGCCGCAACAAGATCCCGCACATCCGCTAGTTGGAGGTTCAGCAATAGGCTTGACCTTTTTCGTTGGGACTTCTTTGATAGTGTCTTCCGTGCAGCAAGAGTCCTCAAAGTTGCTCTCCGGGGAAGGTTCCTTAACAGGTTGGCCCCCAGAGCAGCACGACTTCACGCACCTGTCCGTTGAACAGAATGAGACAACACAGGGATCCGCGAACGGCTTCTTGACAGACCTAGCGCTTTCACCAGAGCCCCTTCGCAGGCGAAGACGGTTCTGCGCGGTATGGTCCTTAGTGAGGGAGCCGTTACTACTGTAGGAATCCAGCGAAGTACGAAGAAGGGAGTGAGCAGATGACTTCCTGGAGCACTGCTTCCTGTCCAAAGTCTGGCGCTCGCGAATTTCACAGCAGGTTTCCTGGCCAAGAGCAATGAGAGCGCGGCAGATACACCCCAGAGCTTGTAGAGTAGCGCCGTAACGGTCGAGGGCGGAGAGACTATGTTGGCTGCATGCCTTGCGGTTGGTAGCTCCACCACAAGCTAAGGAGAGTTAGCAATCTTCGAATGCCATTCCAAAAGAGCGGCTACTCACTGTTAGGCTGACTTTTTGGGCCGGGGGTAACCGCAGTACTCATCTCGCATTCCCGCAAAGCCAGGAGGTCAAGACAAAAGGTGTCGCAGCATGGGCGGACTTTGCCACGGCAGCAGTCAGGCGCGTCGGTATCATTCTCGGCTTTGTTGCCCGAGAATTTACCCGGAGAGCAGCAATTGTCCATTTTCCCCTGGTTGAGCTTTCCATGAGCCGGGGTCGTAGTGTCGAGAGGCCCAGCGTCGTCGCCATTGCAGCAGGTGTCCTGGCAACTGCTCGTTTCCTTACTTGGAGCTGCGGTTGGCGTAACATCAGGCTCAGCGGCCGGAGCCGGTGGGCCGCCGCAATCATAGCATTCCATCATTGAAGTGAGCCTTTGCTTTAGTCCAATTTGTTTGAATTCGATGTGTTGTTGTAGTTGAGTTTTTGGAAATCGTGTCAGATAAGACTTGGGGCGGGGAAGGATAGTACAAAAGGCACGTGACTTGTGGGCTCGGGGGAGAAGGTGCTGTAGAGGAGTCTTAACTACGCGCCGTCATAGCGCCCACATAATTGCCCAACTCGCAAAAGACCATGATTTTCCTTACGAGAAAATTGTGGTCCTTTCTATGTTCAAAAATTGAAAAGTGCCCTTTGCACACTTTGGTTCTTTCCTGTTAACAGACTATCCCTATAAGAGCTTGCGTTTCTGATGCTTTTCAAATTCATCGCTCCCCCAAAGAACAAGGTGACCACTCGCAATGGCTGCTATAAAGCCAACCCGATCTAATTACCCCTCCTCAAAGAGAAAATTGATGCGCCAAAAACAATGCCGTCGCAAAACAAGTTTGATGAAAAAGGCATGCGAATATAGTAAGATGTGTGACGCGGATGTATGCGTGGGCATTCGTTTCCGGGAGACGGGTCAGGTACATCTTTTGTCCGCAGATGCTTCCGGATTTTGGGCATTTCTACTTCACAATTAGTATGTGGCAGAGTCTTCCGCTAGGGAAAGAAAGCTGACTTGTTAGGGCTCCCACTACCCAACGCTAAGGTTGATTACAGACCGAGACCTGGAGGCAAAGGAAAGGACAACTGTCACAACCGCGTGATGAGGATTTCAAAACGCAAATACTGCGGGCCAGCCTATCCATATATATGTCATTAGTCTTCATTTTCCCCGTTATATTCCATAAAATATCTTGGAAGAAGAGATTGCGGCGTGATTTTGATCCCATATTCGCAATGCTAGTACGTACCTTGACAATAGCCGTGTTAGGCCGAGTTTTGTACTATATAACGTCGCTAGAAGCTACTTTAGTAAAGTAAGAGGGAAACCGTGGCGTGCTGTGAGAAAAGATTTGAGAGAACCCTTCGTGGGAAGGTCCTCTTGCCAATCCATCACAGGCAGGGATGCTTCTCTGGATCGGCCAGATCGTAGGGCCGACCACACTTTTCCCCTTCTGTAAGCTACCACAAGGAAAGATGCTTCTCTGGATCGGCCAGATCGTAGGGCTGACCACACTCTCTCCCCCCTGTAAGCTACCCCCAAGCAATGTTGATTCTCTGGATGGACCAGATCGTAGGGCTGACCACACTTTTCCCCTTCTGTAAGCTACCACAAGGAAAGATGCTTCTCTGGATCGGCCAGATCGTAGGGCTGACCACACTCTCTCCCCCCTGTAAGCTACCCCCAAGCAATGTTGATTCTCTGGATGGACCAGATCGTAGGGCTGACCACACTTTTCCCCTTTCTGTAAGCTACCACAAGGAAAGATGCTTCTCTGGATCGGCCAGATCGCAGGGCTGATCACACTTTCCCCCTTCCCCCTTAAGCTACCCCCAAGCAACGTTGATTCTCTGGATGGACCAGATCGTAGGGCCGATCACGCTTTCCCCCCTGTCAGCTACCACGAGGAAAGCTGCTTCTCTGGATCGGCCAGATCGTAGGGCTGACCACACTATTCCCCCTCTGTAAGCTACCGCAAGCAAGTCTGCCTCTCTGGATTTTGAACATCGTCGTCAACCTAGCTCATTTTGTCAATCGCTCAGATCGTCTGAATTAGCAGAGATGCCTTCCTCATGCGACAGGTTGCGCTCCGTTGATCACGCATCATATGAGCCACTTGCTGTAACAGCGTCACTAATCATCGAAGCGATATCTCGGTCATCCTCGGTCCTGAAATGGTCCGAATATCATCATACAAGGCTGCCAACACCCTTGCCGGAGCCTTGCGCCCCTGGGGCAGATCAAAGGCTCTGTACAGCCGCGATGGTCCAGAAGCGGAGTGTGAAAGCACCTGGAGACGCCGAGGTTCGACGGTCGACTGACCGATTGACGTGTGAGGTTGCGGATCAAGGGCAAAAACGCGCCATCTCAACTGTGATGAGGAAAACCAAGCCGAAACGAGGCCGGGCAGAGGAAGGCAGCGCAGACCGCCTGACTTCCACTTCCGTGCGCCACCCGATTTTCCAGATAGCGTGCATTCTCTCCCGGCTTCTACTCTCACCCTATTTCCTCTCTCGCCTGGCTTGCACTTCCGTGTGCCACTCACGATTTTCCAGATAGCGTGCATTCTCTCCCGGCTTCTACTCTCACCCTATTTCCTCTCTCGCCTGGCTTGCACTTCCGTGTGCCACTCACGATTTTCCAGATAGCGTGCATTCTCTCCCGGCTTCTACTCTCACCCTATTTCCTCTCTCACCTGACTCCGACTTCCGTATGCCACTCACGATTTTCTAGATAGCGTGCATTCCATGCGATTTCCACTCTCACCTGGCTTCCACTTCCGTGCGCCACTCACGATTTTCTAGAAAGCCATGTATTCCACGCGTCCACAGCTCTCACCTGACTTCTACTTCCGTGGCTTCACGATTTAGCTCTTTAGAAAAAGAAAAATAACGGGCACAGCGAGTGCACACTCTTAATGAATCATGAACAGGCGCGAGAAAGAAGCAGACATATTACAGCTGTATTCTCTAACAAGGACGTTTACTTGAGCTCTATCATGGGAGATGATTCAAGGTATAATAGGGGTCATCCAAGAAGCACGGAGAGGGACGCTATACTTAGAAAGCATAGGTCATCAAGGATGTAGATATCAGGGTTGGACGAGCGCCCAGTCAGAATGGCGGGAAGGGAGGTCCCTTAGTTTCGTTATCTGATCTCTTGATCCATATATAATATGCCCGAGTAGTGCATGCGCGTCAAACTACCTCAAGATCTCGGTCAGTTACTAGCTCCGGGGTCGGATAATACGAATTCTGGAGGCGTTAGTGGACTTTCCATTAGGTAGCACTGGCGACGTACTAGCTGAGAGCTAAGAAAGGCCCAAAATCCCGAAGCATCCGCCGAAAGAATGTATACTTGGCCCGTCTCACGGAGACGGATGCCCAGACAGACATCTGCGTCACACATCTTGCTGTATTCGCATGCCTTTGTCATCAGAGTTGATTTACGACGACACTGTTTCTGGCGCTTTGCTTTCTTGCTCGGAACAAGTCGACTCGGTCGGGTGTGTGGAGCAACAGCCATTTCTAAGTAGCCACCCACGAATAAAAAGATGGCTTAAGCGTCACTTTTAGACAAGTGAAGGAGAGAGGAAATAAAAAAAGGGTGGTAACTAGCTAAGTAGTCTCAATTTTCCTGCGCATCAGCAGTTTTTTATACTTGCACTAAGTCACGGTTTCGCTAACCATGCTCAAAGGTGAGGGTAAAACACTTCGGTAGAAAATGGAAAGCCCCATCCTTTAGGAATGAAAACTGAATACAAATAATTCTGTGAAGACTATGTTTAACCAGCAGCTTTCTCCAGATCTTGCAAGCTCCGTTTTACAACACCTGGATTATTGAAATAAACTGCGGTTTCGCGGCCGACCGTTCCCTTCTGTTGACCTTCACGTTGAAGCCACACTTAAAACGGTCGTTTAAGTCACTTGGCTCAAAACGAGCAGTGCAACCGAGGGCAGGAAAAAAGATTGTGGTCAACTAATTGAGCATCAACCGATGCAGAAGCTATTGGTTTTCAACAGCTACGTGCTGGGTCTCAAATTATTGCCATTTTGTATGCACATCAGCATGGCTTTATGGATCTTTCTACCGGAATTCGTCAAGAAGAGATCCGCACTATCTGGGTAAAGTCCCTTATTAAATTTGTGGGAGCAGTGCTAAAGCCAATCAGATCTTTCCTTTCGCCCTCAAGAACATTCTGGACCAATGGAATCACTGGAAACAGCGGGCTGAATCCTGAATCTACCTCTCTACGAAGTAGCAGTTGCCCGTTCGGCACAACATTTTCGTACCTTTTCAAGACCAGGGTAGGTCTAGGATGGCCATGATAGGACGGGCGTAATTCGAAGAGGGGCTTCCTATGACGTATACCCTCTTGTCTGGCCTTTGCTCTCTGGTCGGCCTTCACAGGACTCAATTCGTCTCAAGAGGATCTTCTCGAGAAGATACCCGTCTCGAAAGAACTGTCCTGTTCCAGGGTTCCCAAGTACGGAGATTTCCTAAGACGATCTACCAGAAAACAAAATTTGTTCGCATCTTCTTACAACACTACTAACAAGAAGCTCTGCATAGTCCCAAAATCGACATAAGAGCTGTATCTCATTTTGTCAGCTCTCCTCAAGAGGTTCTTCTCGGGGGGACATGGCTCATATCTGTAGTAGTCTCTTGTTTGGGGCTACATATGTCCGTATCTAATCTAAAAGGGTGCTCATGAGTCATGATCGCTCAGGCTTCACAGAAGTATAACGTGTGATCGGTGTTTTATCGTGTTCGAGAAACCCACGCAGCCCTAATGGTTACTCAGCCATACTGGCCGCCAGTTGACAGATCGGATGCCGCATTAGACCTAGAGCAGTGGACGTACGTCCAGAGTGGATCCGCGTCCACTGCCGCCAGGCCGTGACCTCGAATCAACTGTTCTGGGTCACGGGGACTAAAGCCAAAACCTTCCCACCACAGCTTCCCAATCACGGACCCACATCTCAAGACTCGAAGCCCGTCTGGATATGGTGCTGCAGATCTATTACATGACTGGCCTTAAGGCACTGGATATGTGCCTCTTCTGGCTTGGGCACCACACAGGCCAGAGCACGCTCTTCCTAAATCTATGGAGGCCCGCAGGCTGCAGCCTGGCTGTACGAGTCTGGTTAAGCTTAGCACCGCAGCCTGCGGAGGTTATATTATTGGCTTGTAAGGGCCATCGCTGGTGGAGTCTCCTCTCCGCCTTCATGAAGCCCGCCTGGGCATAGTTCCACAACTTTATTACATGACTGGCCTTGTGGCTCTTGGGGAACAACCCCAAGACGTTACACAGAAGTTCCCTCAGGTTCAACTTAAGGTAACTGGATACTCAAGGGCAAATTCCCCCAAGGAGTTTCTACCACAAGGGTGCAAGGGTATTGTGCTACTGGGGATAGACCGTGACAGTATTTAAACTACGGTAGTATTAAAACTACAGTTGTAAAACCCCAGTGGTTTAAAAACCAAGATATCCATTTTTAGACATGCGGTCCCCAAGAAGTATTAACACATGAGATATGAATAGTACAAAGGTAATGTATTAAAACTAGACTAGTTTTAAAACTACAGCAATGATATTAAAACCAAAGAAAATCCAATTTTGGCCACGCGGTCTCAGAAGTATTGTATGAACTCCCTACTCTAGTTTTTATACTCCTCTGGTTTAAATACTAATGGAATCACATGTATCACGAAACCACGAAGATTGGTAGTTATTAAAAACTAGAGTAGTAATAAAACCAGAGAGAATCCACTTTTGGCCAAGTCATTTTTTTTCGGCTGTCAGTCAGAGTTCTATTTTTAACCAGCAGCGAGGACGTTGCATGACTAATGATCCGCCCATTTGGTTGAGATACTAACATAGTTGATTGTCCAGTTAAATGTTATCTTATGTAACACGTTTGAGCCATCTGTCTAGATGTTCGGATCAACTATATCTCCGTCAGTTTGTCAGGGCAGAGGATCAGGCCAGTGCAATGCTTTGGTGGACAACTTTCACCACGAATGTTCATCTTTAGACGATCTCATCGTTCGTCTGTTCCGTCGAAGAGACTGGTTAACTTGGGGAGCGACGCCTCGAAATAGAACATACATTGCATAGCAGATAGGTGTACTGGAATGGCTGTTCTTTTCTAGTGAGTTCAATTTTGAACGTGAAGAACCCGAAAATTGTCCATTTTTAATTCCCTTCATTGAAATCGACTTTTTGTCAAAGACGTTACGACTTAAAGAGAACGCTCTCGTCTTTTTCTCGCGGTAAGATTATCATTAGACTTGGCTAGCACCTCGGGTATACAATCGGCCACTAACTCCCAATGACTGCTACAACCACCTCCCGATCTAAACTTTACTCGCAAAATAAGGCAAGGCGCCAAAAACAAGGCCGTCGCAAATCCAACCTGATGAAAAAAGCTTGTGAATATAGTAAGATGTGTGACGCAGACGTTTGTTTGGGTATACGGCTTCGGGAGACGGGCCAAGTGTTTCTCCTGTCGGCGGATAGTTCAGGGTTTTGGGGGTTCCTTGGCACACAGCTAGTAGGTTACAGATCTTTTGGCCGGAAGGAAAAGAACGCTGACACTCCAAGGACTCTTACTATCCGACCCCAAATTTAGTCACAGAAAAGGACTTGGAACGGGCTGGAAAGAGCGATATGGCACAATCTGAAGATGACGCCACACTCGAGGGCGAGATAACTGCAAATAATCAGCAAATGGACGGTTAAAAATAGATTTGGTCCTCCTAGCCTGAGGATCGATATTTCCTCAATGGGGCTGGAGGTGACACTAGGAACCACGCCTCTTGTGGCTTCACGATTTAGCTCTTTAAAAAAAGAAAAATAATGGGCACAGAAAAGCAAAAGTCAATTAATTCATGTAGATAGATGTAGATAGTCTAGTTGGAAAACACCCCTGGATCTCACCCGCCGCCCCTCGGCGGTCACAACACGGAGCCGCAGCCCAACGCAAGAATGCGTACACCAAGCAAGGGATGTTATCCCGCTGGTTTGTTCTGGGGAAAATTGCGGCTATTTTTACTCCGTACTGTGCCTAAACACCGTCCTTGGAATTGATTCTCAGTCAGCTTTCTGCCGAGGAGGTGACCAATCTGGAATCTAAAGGTGGGGCAACTAAGCCAATCAAGTCTTTGCTCAATCGTCCACAATCGTCCTCAATCGTCCCTAATACGAGTACCACTAAACCCAGGTTGGAAGTAGGTTTTATATAATCAACTTGGGACGAGTGAGGGTGAGGGATCTCACTTATCCGTGGATGAGGACAGTGGGTTCAAGACTGAATAATCAATACTAGGACAACTACAATAGAGTTGACTCTAGATACAAGACGTAGCGCGAGAAAGCCAAAGATGGCTTCCTCGCGTTCAGGGGAACACAAATCCGCGGTGTGGGTCCGTGTCCTCCACTTATTGTGCACTCGTGTATTTCCTTAACAGTACGGAGTACAGGAGGATCATAGGGCCGGGATCTCCGGTGTAGCCCGATTGCTCGGGATAGAGCGGAGATAGTAGGTTGAAAAGATTTCTGGTCTGGCTGCGACCGCCCTGACCGGGGGGCTTCCAGGTAATACCAAATGCACGTGACCCATGCCTATTGTTGGGACGCTTTCTTAGCTAGCCAATTATTTCACACATACCAGATGCCATTTTTGAACAGCAGAGTGCGTTGAACTTCGACAACTTCACCGTTTCCTTCCGTTGCAACACCAAGACCTGTTGAATCGCGTTGTAAAAGGTGGTCAAATTTCATCGCTGTTCTATTTTTCTTCGTCTAGAATTAGCAGTACAGTTAAACAAAGATCCTGATATTCTTGCACTCCGTTTTAACCGCCAACCTTCGTCAAGTTTGGTCACAGTTTCGTTGGCCCCCATAAAACTTTCATTGCTCAAATTGAGCGTTGGAATCTCTGCGTTGATGGTTAACTGTATACAGGAGACAGTACCCAAGTGTTTGACAGTTTATTCCTGACTGCATCAGTTTATTTAGGCATGCAAGGCACTTGACCGAAATTCAACTTGTGTTCAGACTCATTTTTCTACAATGCGCAATATTGATGCGTTTTCCTGCGGGAAGATCGTCCATTTCGTCATATGGCCAGGAGGCTGGCTTGGGTTCTGGCCAAAAACAAACCAGCCACCCGCCAGCCACATTTGTGGTCTTCAGCCACCATATTGTAGTTAATTTTATCTTATCATGTTACGAATAATCATCCTCAAATAGGCACAGTTGAATCTGTTGATGTCTGTCTATGAAATTATAATAGGGTAAAATGCGGTGCCCATTCCTTCGTATAACGGGGTAGTCAACTTTGAATAACTTCAATTGTTCATTCCAAGAGTGTTTACATTTACTGTATCGTTATTTCGTCGACAGACAATAACGCGTCAACTGTGAGCATTTGAGGGTGAGCAAATGCAAAATTACGAGGTGGTGATTAAAGAGCACAAATATGCTGACGAGTGCTTAAGTTAGTTGATTGTGCTAGAACAACTAGGGCCAATTTGCCGGGTGAACAAAAGAACGATCTTTCTCGGTAGATAGACACGTCAATAGTAAAGCGTAAGAAACATAAAGGATCAACCAGGCGGTGAAATCGCCATACCTTGTGGTTCCAACCAAACCGTGCCAGAAATAAACTTGGTGAAAACGGGTTACAATTGCCTTTGCTAACCGCAAAAAATAGACTAATATGGCCGTAAATGAAATCGACCAAAATTATACAGAGATGTGAATCGGTCAACCCGTTCACAAAAGGTTCCAAAAGTTTTGGTCAACTGAAGGAATGGTGGAATTGTCACCAAATGTCCAACGCACTTGACCGTTCAAAAATGGTTTAGGGTAGCCAAGGGACCTCCACATCAGGCGTAGGCTGGTGCATCTCCTAATAGCTTGGGACCCCCCAGGTCTCAAACAGAAATTATTCAACCCACCCAACGAGCACCACAGCCTCCGCTCCATTCCGAGCGATCGGATTAGATCGGAGAACCTGAGTCTTACAATCCTCGACATTTTGCATAATGTATTTGAGACCTGTCGGCGAGCCTGTCAGTACTCCCGCAGAGCAGCAGCGTATATTAGAGCGAGCTACATCGAACAAATAAGCTTATCATCATGCTTTCACAGAATCCTTGCCTGAGGTTACTGGACTATTGTAAAATCAAGTAGAAAGGTCTTTCCTTTTGCACTGATCGAATAACGTTGCGCGTGCTTCTAGACTGTAGATAAACGTGCATTCGCGAACAGTCGTCGTGACTCCCCAGGGCGAATGCAGAAATCATTTAAACCTTACATCATTGACCAGGCTTTTGATTTCGAGCTATAGTTCATATTCTTAACCGGCAGGCCACCGAGAAGAATTGTACACATAATGGGCTACGTTGTCCTTGGTCAATGCGATACCGCATAAATAGAATGGATTGACTGTACGCACGCCGAGAATCAATGAAAGAGAGTGTTTAGGTAGTGATCCCGCCTTCCGGAAGTTACATGTCCTGAAATCCGACCAAGAGAAGCTGAATATGTGAGCCTTCAATACGAAAAGAAGGACGTTATTTTCTCAAAAAAAAGCGTGGTCTTGTGTCGATTTACGTTATGAAGACAAGATTTCGCACCTTACTGTAACCGCCCCAGGTAGGACACGGCAGAATGTCGCAGAGACTAAGTGGTGCTCGGGAGACTAGGTAGGCAGCGTTGATTCATTCCCTATGACTGTGCTCTTTATTACAGTATCACAGTAATCACGTTTACTTTGTTTGCCTAAAGAAAAGATCGCTTTCGCTATGTGCTGCGATATATGGGTGCGATAGATTGCTACCTGCTCCGGAGCCACCGCAAGAACCACTTATGATGTGGAAGAGTATGAACAACTACTATTTGTTGTACAGAAGAGACTTCCCTTGACCTAGAATGGATGTGCTGCAGCATCCGCGTGCCGTGTTTGTATACGGAGTTACGTGGCATAATATGGTACCAACCAGTGGGTCAATCAGTGACAAAGGCCAATCAAATGCTAGCACAAGGCAACCAAGCAACTACAGTGACGCATAAGTTTGGTTGTCCCCTTCTAAAGAAGCGCTGCAGGCTGCAGGACAGCGAGAAACAGTATTTGTTGTGCAGAAAGCCTTGTGCGGAAGCCTTCCTATGGGCTGGTCTTGGGAACAACTTCATATGCTATCGTTTTGCGGACCAGGTGGATCCCATCGTGAGCGTTCTCGTCTCGCGTCCTTCTTCTCGCCAGTCAATGTGCTGGAGAGTCAAATGGGACTCCGAGCTACGCCTAGCTTGACCGCCCAAAAGAGAGGTAACGGCGATCCTACGCATCCGATGGCCCTTACCAGAGTCATGGTGCTGGTCGGCTGCCTGCCTGGGGGCATTGAACCGACAATTACTTAACATGTTAAACGTCGCACGTGGGAAGCACGCGATATAGGCGGATGGGCGGTTGGTTTTAGGGTGGACAACTGGTGGTCAATGGGAAATGGGATCAAAATTTTGCACAACCATTATACAGCTGAATGGAATAAGCAATGCACTGCCGAGGGGGCTCACCACTCAAATTCCATAATTGATTGGTCTTGTGTGTTACAGTACAGTACACTGCACGCGAATGATTGTGATTGAATGCCGCTGGAGAATGTGGGAGCCCGTCTTGACACAAGGCAGCAGACCGAATATCGACCAGAAAAACAGAAAAGATCCAACCGAAACCAGATAGCGGGGCAGATCGATATTGGCGGAGGGACTAGTATAAATGCCTGGTACTGTAAAATGGCATCAATGAAATCATCCTGGTTGGAGGAACAGTAGGGGCAAAGAAAATTCTTGGTATAGTATAAGGTGGGAGTAGGCTGGGGGTGGCCGATGTGTTAGGAGCTGCACGTGATGCTGATCAGCAAAACAGGGGACTAATCTAGAACCTGGTATTTGGGAGTGAGTCATCGTTTAAGAACCGACCTGCGACATTTTCATCTTTCAACACTTTTTCGCTTCTCTTTACCGACCCGTCTTCGTACGCGCTCAAGATGCAAAGCTTTCGATGGCTTCAACAAAGCCAATGGACAGTTATTCTCCTTTTGTGACTTTGCCCATCGGAGTTCGGAGGATCGGACTTCCACTTGGCCTGGTAATCCTGCTCCCTCTCAATGCTTGAATCTCAAGGGTTTTCAATGCATAGCTTGCCGGACACATTCCAGACATCCCACCACCGCCAGCACGATACTGTGATTTGAGATTTACCACCATTGATTGATGAGCTTGAACGTGAGTGGGAGGGGCAGTCTGGAGGCTGTTCTACGTCATTCTGTGGTCTTAAACTTTGGATCAGCCACAGAATAGCTATTCCGGGATCAGGAGGCACGGTACGAACATTATTGGCCAACAAATGGCAACAACCCCACCTATTCTTGTGGGATTGGCTCGTCGATCAGTCTGGCCGAAAGTGCTAGAGCGAAGGAGGAGGCTCTATTAAAGATGCAAGAGGTTGGAACGTCCTCTCGCATTGCATTCACCAAGCATCATGGACGAGACCACCCGGGGCTTGCTAGCGCAGGCTATCCGGGATGCATTCACATCGTCCAGCATAGATCATAATGAAGACTATATTGATTCCTTGATCTCTAAAGTCGACAATGATAGTACGTGAGACGCTCGACCTGGCTATGTACGCGCGCTTACTGGGATTCCAGTCCTCCAGGCTCATCTCGCGAGTCAAGACGGCAATGCAAGAGAAACCCCGTTACGAACCAGCTCCTCGGGTTTACGGACGCCTCCAGCTTCGCCACCAAAAGAGCGTGGGTCCTATCGGATTTTGAATGCCCAGAAGAGGGACTATGCAAATCTAGCTCGGGCAGAACCAAGGAAGAGAAGAAAGCGGCAGATTCTACAGCGTTCAGAAAAACGTGCTGAGGAACCTTCGCTCGGCTGTACTGCTGCTGAAGGAACGATCGAGGCGGGTTGTCAGTGTTCCAATCAAGAGGTAGGCCACTCCTGTCCTCTGAATACATTTGTCTATACACTTAGTCTGAGGTTTACCTTCCTTTAATCTAGCCCTTGCCTGACGACGATCATGTGAAAAGTTCTCGCCCTTTGAATCTCCCGGCCAACGATTTCTCGTCCTACCAGCCAGACACCGCGTTTACAATGAAAGCAATGGCCTCAATATTGTTTGAATGTTTTGTGGTTAATTTGGGGATCGCACGATATGGTCATCGAACCTCCATGGCCCCAACAACGACCGATCCCGATAAGATCCGGAAATATGTCGATGAGATTGCAGAGTATAATTACGAGAAAGCAGTCAGTATCATTCAAAGGGACAATGCTCTGGCAATAGGCAAGGGTTTGCAACATCGGCACAACGAAACAATCTTCTGGAAAATCATTCTCAAGGGTGCTGCGCTGATCGATCATACAAAGCTGCCGTCTGCGAAAGGCCCGGCCGACGGATTCACCGTAGCGGAAAAAGCTGCGACCCGAAAATTCATGGAAGACGCTGGATACGGATTGAGTGCCCAAAACCAGCGACACTGTCGCAATTTTTGGAAAAACCTATTCAAAATGCGTGAAGTCGGAATTGAAAAATCCCTCTACTACCGCACCAAGGAATTCGACAGTTACTGCAAGGGGTATCCGAAGACCTCAGAAATCTCCCTCGTTGATGCAATTCTGAAGTGGGAGACCAAATACAGACTTCATATTGAACAACTAGAAACACGGGCTCTCAGGCTCGGGAAAGGCGACTATGCGCGCCTGTGTGATCTTGAAAATCCTCAGGTGGTAGAGAGGTTGAAAGTTCGGGAGTCGTCTTGGAACAATGCCAGAAATGATTGGGCTTTCCCTAGCGAAGAAGAAAACTTTAAGGCAAAGGGCCTGCTGGCCATTTCCCCTGATGTCATATGCGCGCCTTTCGACAACCACTCAGCGTCAGAATTCGGGGCAGATAAGTCCGCGTTCACCTTTCTCCAGCCCAAAGACGACATCTCCTTGTTCGTCTGCTCTATCGTCCCAGTGCGCGAGGGAGACTTTCTGGGCATCTTTGCCGGCAATATTCGCTTTTCAACAGACGTGAGTGTCACTCACGGTATCCGCGGTCCTGTTGACAATCTGTGGCTGGACTACTCACAAGTCACTGGTACGCTGAACCAAATGCTGGTGTCGGAACCTGGTGGACCCGCAAACGTCTGCCTCGTGTGGGAAGTGACTTCTGATGATTTTGAGACAGAGAGTCGCACCTCATGGAGGGTTTCTGTGAAAGCTACAAAGTCCATCATGCCGTTTGACCCTCTCGTTCGCGTGGCTGCTCAGCAAGAGCAATACTTGTTGCATTCATCCCCTGAGAATGCAAAGAGGGGCTTTCTCGAACTTTGCGAATCTGACTGACAAGACGTTGAACCATCTTTGCTGCTATTTTTAATCGAATGCTGGCTGTATAGTATTTAACGTGCGACCTCGGAACAGCAAGCAAGGGAAACTAGCTGGCTATAATGTGTATGTGTAGTTCACTGTTCACACTCATCAAAGCTAGATATAAGCATCACCTTTGATATTTCACTATATGACATCCTTCCATACCTCGCTATGTGAGAGCAAGGGTACAGAGCGTCGGGAACACTTTCGGCACGCAGAATTAGAGATTGTGGAGTTTTGGGAGTTATACTTGGAGCAATCGGTTGAAGGAATATCGGGAAATATGGGGCTCATAATTGAGCCTTGATCCATGCTAAGCCAGCACTTCCCACAGTCATCGCAGCACCTGCTAACTGTGTAGCTCCGTTAACAATGACTAAGCCATTTCCTCCTGCGCCAGGGCTCTGTCCTATAGCCATCCAGCTCCCCGCTACAATGTTACCAATCCAACTATGGACGGTTGCGGCCGCAGACCCTGTATCTTGGAAACACGTGGTTATTCAGGCTTCATGGCACCGTAATAGAGAGCATTTTGACTTTTCTACCACATTGCACATACCTGCTTGTATACCGCTCATCGTAAAGCCCATACTCGACAGTACTGGGGCCGTTGCAAGGCTGGGAGCCGCCAGTATAGTCGCTCCGGTGGCGCCGACAACTGCGCAGGCAGCGAGAATCGGGTTTTGAACACTCCAGTTTGCCGCCTACCGGATTTAAGTGGCAAGCATTATAACCGTTTCCATACGTAGAAGGTGTATACCAACCTGAGCTGTCAAGTTTGCGGACTTTTCAAGGGCAGGTCTGCCATAAACTGCGATAACCTTACTGCCTTCCAAGCCCGCTCGCAAGATCCTCATGCCCCCAGCCATCGCCTCCTCGGGAGAGAGAGTTCGAAAAGGCATGGATAAAATGGTCATAGTCTATTTGTTGGACAAACAACAGAGCAAAGCCTTTTTGTTGCAAATAATCGGTAAAAAAGAAGCATTTCAGGAGCTTCACTCCAAGCCCGAGGATCCAGCCAAGCAACTGGATGTGACCATTGGAAACCCGTGCCACTCACGCCAGGGAGCCTGAACCTATCATCTTTTGGGGACGGGAGGGATGCTGACATAAGCGTGCTGGTAATTTGGACTTGTCACAGTTGTCCTATGTTCTCTCCCCATCCAAGCCGACGGTCGACAGCAACTCCGTCCGAGAGTCCAGAGCAGATGATTCATGGGATATTGATGAGATTGGGTCGAATGGAGTCACCATACTACATTCGATTGTTGCAAAGAATGGTTGATTGGACCCCCAAAAGCCCAAACTTGTGTTCGCCTAACGCGGTTAGCTCATCCTTTGCCCTCTTTCAACAGGTCTAAGCTACTGTCCTCCAGCGAAGTGACGGGCTCACTATGCGGCCAGGCCGCCATGACGTCCGACATCTCTATGACTCGGACGACGCTATGTGCCAGTCACTGCCGGCCAAGGCGCAGGAGATCATGTATCAGTCGGACGAGCCACCCCCATCGTTCGTGACAGTCCACAGGGTCGACCAGCCTCCATCCAAAGCCAAAGCCAAAGCCCAAAACGCACAGCTAACGCCTGATCGACCCCGGAAGCCATACCGGCCGGAAACCCAGATCCCAACGCGTCACGGCGACTCGGTGCTGATGAGCTATCTAGGGCCAGACTGTCCGGATGTTGCAGTGCATGCTCGCAACTTTCCGCACACTGACTGGTCGCCCGGGCAGGGTCGGTTGCCCCAGGACTGGCCCCCGGCGACTTGGAAACCAGCTCCGCTACCCTCGTCGATGGGTGCGGATGAGGGAACAGCCGGAAGGAAAGATATTGGAAGCGGAGGAAATCGTAGATGGGCCGCAGCTCGAGCGGGCGTGGGAGTGGGAGGTGATATGCGGCAACAACGCGTGGAAGAATCGGTCTTCGAGAGCGAGTCTGTCTCGCAACGACACCTTTCGCGCGTACAGTTAGTTACGACTATCCCCCGGGTTCATCGTCCCTCTAAGGACCTTCTCAAACAATCTCCCGAGCTGGGTCATCGTGTGGCTTTACCATCTCTCCAGTCCCTCTCCTTGCCACCCTCTCGTGGCGGACACACCCCAGACTTGGGCAGCTACAAACCGAAAACCAAAACCCTCCCCTCCATCCGATACGCCCTCGGTAGGTTTTCCAGCCGACTCAATGGCGTACCTCTGCTATGCCCCTACTCGTCCTGTCCAGAGTCCGCAACATCGACAGTCTGCGCTCATGACCGCCAACTCCGGCGGCGCTTCCTCCCATCACATATTCCACCCAGTCTCTTCTCACAACACCTCTTCCCCGTCAATTCCAAAGAGCCCCCCAGAACCCCTTTCCCCGCATCACCACCGTCTTCAGCATTCTGGCGCGGACTTTGCTCGCCGTCGCCACCACCACCCCAACCAACCGCCGACACGCCGCAGCATGTGCCTACTACACCCTACGACATGTCCCTAAAGAGCTCGGCCGCGGACCGTCCCACACCAACATATCAGATCTCCTCCACCCTGGAATCAAGCGAGCGGGCCTCGTTCAACTCGACGGCACTGATCAATGGCCCTAGGGCGACGGGCAGTTGTAAATGCACGCATCCGGGATGTACAGCACCGCCATTCAAGACCGAGTATCTGCTCAAGTAAGTAAATAGCGGTTGGTGGCAATAAGTAAAGAGAAGAGAGAAACAAACCGTAGAGTCCTAACAGAACCCACCACGTTCCAGATCCCACGCAAATGTGCACTCGCAAGATCGGCTCTATTTCTGTGCTGTGGAAGGATGTCCACGCGGGTTGGACGGGAAAGGGTTTAAGCGCAAGAATGAAATGATGCGGCACGGCCTGGTGCACAACTCGCCCGGCTATGTATGTCCCTTCTGTCCTGATCAACAACACCAGTATCCCCGACCAGACAATCTTCTACGGTGGGTTCCACCTTTATTCCTCGGGTCTTGAATGAGCAGTTTGATGGATGATCAACTTATTTTGTGTCTATAGCCATGTTCGCGCCCGCCATGTTGATAAAAGCAAAGACGACCCTATCCTTCGTCATGTTCTCGCACAGCGCCCAGTGGGAAGCACCCGAGGACAGCGGCGAAGGGTGAATTCCGGTTAGCTGTTTGAATTTTACCTTCGATGCCCTATGTTTCTTGGTGCCGGGATCCAGGATTTGCTGACATAAGCCGACTGGATCCACCATCAAAGCTAGGGCTTGCCACTGATGGCCTAAGCTAGTGTGTCAGAATTGGACAGACCACGTGTGTTAATACAACAAAGCTCAGAGGGCTGGTTTACGTTCCTGGAGCCGTCGAGCCGATGAGGCTGCCTCTGGGATAAGCGTCAGCTTAGGTTTGCACAGAACTGAGGCTTTATTAGACTCTCACAAAAATTGTCTTCCCGGGATGAGCACGGTTACTCCTAGGAAGGGTTTTGAAGCTCTCAGGATCGCGAGTTAGCTTCCTAGGGGTGTGAAATCTGTCTCTGGGAACATGAACACCGATCCTGGGAGGTATATTGATCCTGGCACACTAGGTAAAGTTCCCAGAAACACTTCCGTCGATCCTGGGAACAGAATTCCTTCAAAATATAGATGAAGAAATTCATGGGCTGTTTCTTGTACGGATCCACTCATTTCTTTCACAGCCCCATCGAGTTCAGGAAAGTGTTGGGCAGTCCCGGTAACTCTACTGCTCCTGGAACCTCAAGCCGTTGTTAGAGGCCACCAGCGGATGGATGGGTGCCTGAAGTACCTCTGGAATCGCCTAGAGCGTACCTGGGATTGATGTTAAGGATATACGGCGTACATGAGCTTACACAGCGCTAGCTCTACCAGCTCCAGAACGTGTCAGTCAACTCTAGAAGCTATGGTGCTCCTGGAACCTCCAGTACAGTTCCCAGGGGCAGCCATATGCCCTCCGGGGAGCGAGTGGTGTCTCTGGGATTGGTATTGATTGATGGGGGGTTCCAATAAACATCCGCGGGTTCACGGTTTCCGTCTCCTTTTCCTGCGGTCCCTTGAGCCCCATTTTGAAACGAACAACTGCTACGAGGTATAGACTGTTGGGATATGCTGTCTATTCAGAGCGATGCTAATTTGAGCTTCACTTTCCTACCTAACCTATCTCTGAAGCACGTTGGAATATCAACGTACGTTGGGAAAAGAGCCAGAGCAATGACGTCACCCAACCTTATTGTGGTGATCAGTGGGGATTCAGGACTCCCAAGTCAAAATAGACCGTATGCCCTCAAGAATCCAAGGGCTTAATATTGAACTACGCAGTCTACCATGACAGCCAGTCCTACAAGGACTACTCTTGTGGAGAGCACATCACCACTAACGTAGGCCCACTCGAACACTACTAATTCTAAACACAACCGGTTCGGCGAACCTGAGCGTTGAAGTCGGCATGTCAAAGATGAGGCACAGGATCCGTTATAGCTAAGATACCTGCCTGTGGCTTTAATTACGTATTAGTGAACGATATTCAATGGTGGAACGAGATAGTCAATCGATCAGGAAAAGTTCCAGGCCTATGATTGACGCTAGTTAACTCGAGGTCGACGGATCGTGGGAAAGATGAGGAGATGGGTTGATCTACCAGATAAGGTATACCTCCGTTATGAAAACTATGTACCTGTGCTGAATTTCTACAATGCCAAAAAAAGTGTGGTCTAAACAGTGGGTAAGTATGAGGTAGTTCGTGTATATTTAATTAGTGTTTCAGTTGATGCGGAATAAAGGATCGTTTTCATGAGAATCGGGCGATGAAGAATATGGGGCAAAAATATTAAAATATGAAGCATGCAAAGCAGTGGGTATAATCCATGGGGCATCGAACACCAACTTTAATTGAGGGTAAGAAATGTTGTTTTAAGTGGGAGTGATTATCTCCTCGGCCTCTTGTTTTTTTTCTGCGGAGATGCTTCATTTTACAGTACCCGTCCAATTTTCCATTAACCGGTTCAAAACTGAGGACACAGTCAGAGACTACCATGATCAAGAAGGTCTTGCACCTATAAATACCGGGTCATAATCTACGTCCCCTCCGGCATAGCTAATAATCATTGCAGGTTCTGCGAGCGATGGCACTTCAGTTTGCCTCGTGCACAGATCCTATTCCTAAAAGGGGCTTAAGTACCCAGATAGGTCAGGTACGTCATTTATATTTCCATGAGGTCCCTCGGAATGACTGCATGATGTCTAACCGCAAAGACTAGAGCATACCGAAGCGTGTTTTGTCAAACAGAGGGACAGCGATCGAGGTAAGCGTATTCTCTCTATTTCAAAAGAACCTTCGCTGACTACTGGCTTTATTGTGTACCTTCCTCACAGCGAAACGATCAGAATTGATATTATGAACTGTCGTGTACGAAGGAAAATATCGCAATAAGAGGTGGAACGTTCGACAACACCAGAGAACAAGATCATCCACATGACTTTCCCCGGTGTGCTGCTAGAGGTACATTCCTTGGGCAGGCCCCTGTCTGCCGAACTCCTTCGAAAATTTCTGATTCGATTCCGCGGCTAACTCCAGGTATTTATAGCTCACTTGGCTGGCATTCGCCTCGGCGAGAGCATGTGCAATTGCTGCGATGTTTTTGATCTAGTCCATATTAGTCAGCAAGTGAGAAGCACAGCAGCGCTCTGGAACCCACCTCTCGTCCATTGAGATCTAAAGACTCCAATCGTCCGAGGTCGTGCTTCTCGATTATAGCAGGTCCTTGGACTGTACGGGCCCTCGTCAGAAAAGTTGACCAGAGACCCCTGCGAAATTCCCTGCTCAAGTCTTTATACTTGACGATTAAATGGATCCGACTAAGGATTGCATCATCAAACTGAATACCCCGATTCGAAGTCAAGAATAGGATTCCCTGGTAATATTCCAGCTTTCGGAGAAAAACGGTCACCAGGCGATTGTGAGCATCGTGGTAAGATGTACGCTGCTCCATGAACGCATCTGCCTCATCCAAGAGGAGCACGGCGTTAAAGTGTTTAGCGATCTTGAATACAGTTTCAAGTTGTTGCTCAAGCGCATTGGAATCTCCGTGGTCGACAACGAGCTCGCCTGCGGATATCTAGGAAAGTCAGCGAGGCCACAATCAGCGCCACGAGTGGCTCGTACCGAATAGAGAGGCAGCTTGAAATATTCTGAGGTTGCTTCAACCGTGAACGTCTTTCCGACGCCGGGTGGGCCACTAGCACGGGTTAGGACGGAAGCTTCGGTATAGGACATAAACAAATTGCCGACATACTCCAGAAGAATGTTGAGTCCTTGGCCTTTTCCATCAATTACGTCGTCAAAGGGCACTGTCGGTATCAGACCCAAGCGGGTTTTTGCCATTGACAAGAGGAGTGTCTTGTTCTCTGGCGGAATTTGCAGGCAGTCAAATGATTCAGGTGACCAGTTCACGTCCCTAAGAGCGCTAACTGCGCACTCCACTGGAATCACATCAGCAGGTTCTCAAACCATTATCAATCGTGTCACATACAGAACATTTTCTCCTTGAAGCTGAAACAACAAACTGTTGGACAAGCGATTAACAAATCGGCCTCGCTCAGCTTCTGTGCATCCACACCGTCCCCTCGCATTCTCTCCTTCTCTCGCTCGCGGTCCTCCATGAGCATCGCACCTATGTCAATGACTGCAATGCCATTCTTGTCTTTTACCCCTATGTCGCGGAGTGACGGTCGGGAGTAGTTTGGCTGCATTTCATGGAAAAATGCGGCGTCCACTGCTACTCGGCTGTTGATGTTGATTTTGAAAATCTTCCCCTTGTTCACAAAGAATGCACTGCCCTTACAGTGCTGAATGTGCGAGCCTGCCAAATCCCGAAATATTTGACCTCTCTCGACTAGATCATTTCGTACCTGCTCGTGACTCGGATGGTGGCAGAGAGGGTAAGCCTCAAGAGTCGCGATCG
>NIXA01000094.1:0-21978 GCA_002242795.1 Byssochlamys sp. BYSS01
AGTAATTCTGGTTTAAATACGCCATAGACACTTATGTACATATAGTCCGCCGTACCGTCGCGCCCGACTGGCCTGAAGCTCAATAGTGTGCGTCATCAGTCATCTCTTATTCTCATTTGTGTCAGCGAGCACCTCATGCATGAGTTCGCAGTTGTAGTGCACTGGAGAATATAAATATGCATACCACAGCCGTTCCTGTTGGCCTTCTCAATCACGAAGCATCAGGGGAACCATCTCTAGTCACGCAAAATGACACAGAAAGCGCTGCAGCTCACCTGTGCATCCCCCACCTCTTCTCCAGCCCTGGCGGTGGCTACCCTGCCCACTCCAGCTCTCAAGCCAGGCTTTGCGCTTATCAAAGTCCACAGCACGGCGATCCAACCGGCAGACAGAGTCAATTCGCAGGGTCTCTTCCCCACCACGGTCTTCCCGCGGATCCCAGGACGCGACTACGCTGGCGTGGTAGTCGACATCGACAGCTCCAGCGACGCGAAATCCAAATGAGTTGGCAAGGAAGTGTACGGTAGTGGCGGCTCGACCCTGGGCTTCACGGCGGATGGGCCCCATGCCGAATATCTTCTTGTCCCGGAAGATGCGTTGGTTGAGAAACCATTCACACTGTCCTTCGACCAGGCAGCCACGGTTGGTGTCCCGTACAGCGCGGCCCTCCTCTGTCTGCACCGCGCGAATACCAGCAAGGACGACGTCGTGCTTGTCCTAGGCGCGAACGGTGCCGTCGGATCCGCAGCTGTCAACGTAGCCAAGGTGATCCGTCCCAAAGCCGTCCTGACAGCCGCGCGACCAGGCAAGGCGCACGTGGACGTGGAGATACCCTCGGAGGACATTTCGGCCTCTCTGAAGAAGCAAATCTCCGCCCTGACAGACGGCAAGGGAGTAGACGTCGTCGTCGACACGGTCGGCAGTCTCCCCTTGATGGAGGCGGCTATCGAGCAACTTGGCGTCCACGGGCGATACACATGGATCGCCTCACCGAGAGGTGACGTGCCCAAGAGCGTCTCGTTCAATATCTTCGAGGCTTATAGGAAAGAAATCAATCTCTTGGGCACCAACACAGCCCTCTACACTCTTTCTCAGGTGGCGGAGATGTTGCGGCAGTTGACGAAATGGTTCAATGAGGGGCTTATTCCGCCGCCGGATGCTAGCTCGTGGAAGAAGGTTACTCTGGAGGAGGCGATTACTGAAGGGTACAAGAACCCGAGGGGTAAAGCGATCATCGGGCTGGTTTAATTGTTGTTTAAGGTGCTTATATGTACGGTTCTGTTTGGTGGGATTTTGTCGCATTGAGGATTACCCTATCTTATGAAATGTTGCCAGGTTGAGTTGATGCTCAAAATGGATACTGTGTAATGAATATAATGATAGTCCTAGTGAACATGACTGATTTGTTAAGAATTGTGGATGGATATGAATGCAAATAGTTTACCAATTGTGAGTATGAGATTGAGCGCCAACCCTAAGACAACTTGAATACCATGTGATTAGGATCTCTCAGCCTCGAAGTCATCTCATATTATTCAGAGTAAGATCTTATAATCAGAAGTAAGAGATAATTGTGGTAAATGCACTGTTCATCTGTCACAACTTCTTACCTTCAGTTCTAATTTGCATTTTGACCGGTTCTGACGCACAACATGATTTATATCCCACCTCCCTAGTACCTCCTGTTCTAAGTATATCTATTCAGAAAAGCTGATCAACATTGTTGCTGCCTCTGGCAATGACTTCCATAATGGCATTCCTCGAACAAGCTGGCCGCGTAATATAAGCTATCTCCATCTCTGTGCAGAAGAGCGGGGTTATTCCTTCTTTCTGGACCAAAACAAGCAACAGTACGCGGGAAATGTCCAAAGAGACAATTCTGCCAACCTTCTAAACAAAGACAACAGTGAAATATTCCTGCATACTATCTATAGCCTTCATCCAAGCGCGCACACCCATTGACCCTGCATGGGAAGAACTACTAGCATCCTGTGTTGTAACTTGCTATAGTGCAACTGCAAAAATGGCCTAGCAATATTACTGAAGTTATTGTTAGGAATATAAATAGAAACTTTGCCCGAGTCCTCACATTCTGACTATGAACAGAGAATTGGCAGTCATGACTAGCTATTTCAGATACAGGACGCACAACCTAAACCGATCAATCTAAACTCGGAACCGGCAATCCGTTGACGAATTGCATCTGCTTGCCCTGCTTCTCAAACGCCTCCCTGGACCTCTTCTCTCGCAAATCCTTCGCCTCCTCATCAGTCACCAGCACAAAATCATAGGCGATCACGGCATGGCCCTCGGGAACACCGAATTTCTTCGCCGTTTCAGCATCTGCCTTTGTGACATCTGCCACCAGAGAGCCCTTCACGCCGAACACGGCGTCAGATGACTCATATGGATCTCCGCGAAGGAATAGGGCACTGTATAAGCCCGCCATTAGCTTCTCTTCTTCTTTTTTTTTTCCTGTTTTCTTTCCAGGGATAATTAGCTGGGTGTGATAAGGACACCACCACACATACGTAATCAAATGGTCGTACCCCTCCTTCTCAAACATGAAATGCATATGTGCCGGCCGGTACGGATGCCGATTCAATCTCTTCAATAGCTTTCCCACGGGCCCATCATGGGGGATCGGGTAGGGGACGGGTGTAATCGCTTTGAACCAGACCAGTCCATCCTTGTCACTGCGAATAACGCACCGTCCATCTGGTCCCGAGCGGTCTGCATATTGTACATCGTAGTGGCCCTTGGAGTCGCATTCCCAGACGTCAACGCTGACGTTCTCGATGGGATTGCCCCTTGTGTCCCGCACGTGGCTGACGACGAGAACCGGCTCGCCGTTCGGATCATTGGACATGTTGCCGCCGGGGGCGATTTGCTCGACCTCATGTGAGTGGAAGGGGCCGAGCACGGTTCCCTCTGTTGAACCGGGCGGTTTGGGGTGGTCGATCGAGTCTACTAGGAGGGAGAGACCGAGGGTGTCGGAGAGGAGGACGAATTCCTGTGGTTTTGGCTCTCTCACTTGTTACTAGGCCGGGGTCTTGTCTTTGTCTGACTTTGGCATTTTCTTTTTTTTTTTTTGTTTTTTTTTTTTACGGTGACTTGACTCCTGCGGAATCTTCAGGAAAGAAAAAAGATGCATGGATGCATACATACCTGCCGCACATCAGTGCAGGTTTGTCCAACGGACGTCAGGAAAAGCAGCCCGGCCATCCATTCCTTCGTACTCAGTCTGGTCTCCCGGGCGAACTCGTGGAGATGAACGACGAGTCGTTCAAGAATATATCTCAACCGGACATCATCCCCCTGGCTATTGATGCTGATGACGTTGTCGGTGATGTTGTCTATCGTCAGGTCCTTCAGGGGAGGGGCCTTTGGTGCTTCTGCTGTTTGCGCTGGACTCATGGTTTCGATGGATCAGTAGTAGTAGTAGTAGTACTATCTCTACTGGAACAACAAGAAAAACGACTAGCTTCTTTTTAATATTCAGGCCTTTCCCCCCCCCCCCCCACATAGTTGTCTGGGTGTACTTCCGGGTCGGATCGGCTAGAGTGAAGCCCCAAATGCCGCTGATCGACGTATATCCGGTGTCCCCGCACGTTGCCATTCCAAGGTTGCTGAGCAGGATCCCCGGATAGGATTTGCGGGGTGGTGGGGGAAGGGGGGGTATGTATTTGTGGGGTAGACCAGAAATCAACGCATCTCTCGGGTATAAACGATTTACTCTATCCGAACTGCAACATATCCGGGGCTCTGACTGACTTGGCAGCCTTGATTATTGTGAAAGATAATGGCCATAGCCCGCCAGTAATGCGGTCAAGAATAGAGACATCCACTGTAGCGCGTAAACAGGTAGCTTACTTTGCACGTTTGTTATATGCCTACCGGGCTGGTTTGACCTGCTACGCGCTAGATACGGCCTAGGCAATGAGGTGCTCAATTCAAATGTGAAGCAGACCATGGAAACAAGCTGACTGGAACAAGAACAACTGGTTCTCGTTGCTTGTAGTAGCAGGCGCTTCAATTACCGCTCAATAAAATCTATGATTTATCTAGGCCGATTACTACTGAAGGTTGATGAGAATTTTATTGAATACTGACGCTCAAGTATGCAACAGCCCGGGACTGCTTGTGTACTTGATGCAAAATAAGCTAAGTTTGCAATTTGCCAAGTCTCAGTGCTAAACAGAGTGAACATAAATCAGCTCAAATTTGCACAGGCCATTCATTCCTGATGGAAGACTTATTGTGACATCCTCCCAACACTCCCATCTGCAGCCCTTGACTTGTTTGAGATCCTCTTCGGTAAGCTTCTGGCCCGTCATGAAGTATCCTGAGTGGATCTTTGCGTTGATTTCTACTCAGGAATCGACAGGGATCATATCTAAGCATATGGGGGTTAGTATCAAACTGTGGGATGAGATTGTACCTGTCCGGGCTGAAGTTGTGCTATCCACAGACTCTACCTATTAGCTAAAAACTTGTCTAGCTGCTGATTGAGTGGCCTTTTTTTGTGCGCATAGGTATGCGAAATAATACCTTGATGATGTTGATCACATAGTCTGCTGCATCATTGAGCTTGTCTTCCTTGAAGTCAAAATGGTTCAAGCCGCCCATCTTCGCAATATTCAGGACTGTATGTGCCTGTTCCCAGACCACTTGGAGGCTAAGGATGTACTCAATTTCCAGGTTCATTTTTTTCTTTTCAGTGTTTTCATTTGACAGGTGTAAATGCCTGAACAGCTGCTGCTGCCCTTTGTCTCTCCCTGCTTTGTCAGAGGTTACAATGCAGAATTAAGAAGCATGTCTCTGCAATGCAATTAGGAATCAATCAGATATGATGTAAGAAGTGGCCATGAAGCATATCTAGCATTGAGATGAATCAATCACCAAATCTGTTGATATTGTCTGTTGTCGGGTCCCCGCGATGATTGATGAAGTGGAGAGGAGAAATCATTATCTTATCTAAGTGCGGCCCCAAGCTGGCTTATCTATCCAGATAACACATGGAGATAACAGATTGACAGGGATCGCAAACACCTGTCAACTATTGTCACTACAACAGGCGATCCACTTCGAATTCAACAGGAACAGATATCTGCGTGGATTTCAATGTTGTGTTACAGCTCCATTATAAATAAACACGCCTGCCAGACATGGCATTAATGTGGCTTGTCACCATAATCCTCCCATCCACTTATCCCTTTCTATTTCATCTGTTCTTTGACCACTAATTAATTCATCTATACCCTATTTACACCCTGCCTCACATACTCCTGTTGCCTCCTAACTATCTATTAAAATGTCCATCACACTGCCCCAGAACATCATGACACTGCAAAATGACACATATTCCACTGTCCTCAACAAACTATGAGTCTGCAGCCTCTTGCCACCAGAAGTGCAAGTGCTTGTCTGCACCCTCACATCAATCATCATCTCAAGTCTTCACATCAAAGCCCAAGAAGGTGAGGTAATAGCCATCATAGTTGTGCTGCAGTCTGGGTTATCCATGTTCAACTCTTTCATGTCTGAGATCCCAACTGAGTCTGCCGCATCAGCCTCAACCTTTCACATTGGCATCTTCTGTGACAAAGCAACTTTGCAACCTGTCAAATATTACAACAAACTCCCCGCGAAGCCAGATGCAATTAAACGCGCATTCGTTTTAGATCCACTTATTGCTACCGGTGGGACTGCGAGCGCGGTAGTCAATATTATGAAGTCAGTATCTGACACCTTTCTTTCTTCCTCTTTCTGCAAATGGCTCTTTTTTTTTTCTTTTTCTGACTCCTGGAAACAGAGACTGGGGAGTGGAGACTGCCAACTTCATCTCGCTTCTAGCCAATGCTGCGGGCTTAACACAGGCGGCTAAGGAATGGCCTGATCACACAAGATTCATTGTGGGATCCGTCGACCCCGGACTAGATAGCCAGAGCTTCATCACACCTGGTGTGGGTGATATCGGTGACCGGTTGTTTGATCACCATCGCGCTGTCACCGTCTTGGTTCGCGTAAAGAAGGGCCAGTAAGTTTTGCCGGGAACATTCATATCTGGAGTTTCCATAATTAGCTTGGATCGTGGCGGAATATATTGGCGAGGAGGGGCAAATAGCACGATCTAACCTCCAAGAAAGGAATCCTTGTTGCTCGTCCGCACAAACATGCCAGATGGTGCAACTATTGGAATATTGACCCCGATCTGGCCCACATTGACTCTGCTCTGGAATGCAGCAACGTTCTGCGGAGAGGATGTGAAGATGGAGCAGCCGTTGCCGTCTGTCAAAGCCAAAAGCAACCAAGTTAGAAATGATCACAATCGTTATTATAACCCTGCTTGAAAAGTTGTCCTTACATCGGTTCTCGTTGATCAATTCTATAGCTTCCTCTATTGTATCGACCTCCATGCATATCAGCACTGGCCCGAAAATCTCCGTCTGGTAACATTCCATGTAGGGTTTGACATCTTTCAGGATAGTTGGGCCCACAAAATTCCCGTTCGGATAATCGGGGACCTGTACGTCTCTACCATCCAATAATACCGTTGCACCCTCTTCTATCGCCCGCTCGATAATTCCCAAAACGTTCCTTTTCGAAGCGGCGGTTATCAATGGCCCGACATTGACGTCACTGTTTGTTCCGCAACCCACCACCAAAGAAGTAGCAAGTCCGACAAGCTGTCCGATCCAATGCCTCGTCTCGCCCACGAAGACCGCAACGCTCAAGGCCATGCAACGCTGGCCAGCAGCACCGAAGGCACTTCCTGCAATAGCATACAGAGTCGAAGTCATATTGGCGTCTTCGAGGATGATCCCATGGTTTTTCCCTCCGCATTCGGCCTGCACACGTTTCCTCGTTGCTCGTGCGTGCTCATAGACCCGTTCTGCTGCGGCGTCTGATCCAACGAAGGAGACAGCCTGTACACTGGGCTGGGAAAGAAGCTTATCCACGGCGCTAGGACCTCCATGCACCACATTGAAAACACCGGGTGGTAGCTCGGTGTCACGGAATGCCGTTGCTAGTAGCATTGAGGCAGAAGGAGCCTTTTCGGATGGCTTCAAAACAACCGTGTTTCCTGTAATTAATGCGAAAGGAATTGACCATAGTGGGATCATGAATGGGAAGTTAAATGGCGATATAGACACGCAGACGCCCTAAAGATATTTGACACATCGGTAAGCCTTTGGAAAAGTTGGATAATTTGTAATGATCCGGCAAAAAATTACCAATGGCTCCGAAAGAGTGTATGTCTGGGTCGTTTCTGCCATATTGTATGCCCCAGCCATTTCATGTCCGACCGAACAAGCAGACTGTATGGAATCCAAGCCTCGAATGATCTCCGACTCGGCATCGGCGAGAGTTTTCCCTGCCTCTGTTGACAAGCATGTCACCTTTTCATTTGTAAGTTGACGATGCCAGAAGAAAAAACTTTTGGGCATCTATTCCATACAATTGTCTGAGACATTTCCTTCAAAATAGTCACAAGGTTCAAGAGATAGTCACGACGTATGACGAACGGCACGGCTGCCCAATTCGCTTGCGCCTTCTCCGCCGCATAAACGGCACCTTGGATCTCCTGCAATGTGCAATCGGGGACACGGGAAAGGAGGCGTTGCGAAGCCTACATTCTCAATTCAACCATCAGTCAAGCCCGGGAACAAAAAAAAAGTAGAAAGCCGATCACAAGAGCGAGGGTTCACATTACAGGATCAAGAACATTGGTCCAACTCTTAGACTTCGACAAGATAAATTCATTATTTATATATAGATGCGTGACCGCCGAAGATATCGTAGGAGACACCTTGGACTTCACGTTCGGAGTGGATGCGGGGCCGCTCGAATTTGTTGATCTGGGCGTCGCTGGCACCAATTGGTCCGGATTTGCTACAACTAGATCGCTTGTCTCTGCAGCTACCTGGTTCATATTAGACATGTATGAGCATTTGGAAAAGAAGGTAACCCCACATCTCACAGAGGGATGCTCACGCTAATGCGACGCTTCTTGCCGGAATGATGGGCTGGCGCTTCCTGCTCCAGCAATTGGGAGACACCATTCTCAGTTTCATTCATAATGAAAATACACGAGTCATGGAATATCTAGGAATTCCCCTTGAGAGAAGGAAGAGGACTCGTCACCTTTCTCTGGTTTGTAATGAGAATTTCCGGAAAGCGAAGACATTCCACCGGTGCTTATCAGGGGCGATAATAGGTAGTTATTTGTTGGTCGCTCCGGCTCCGGAGGAGTTCAACTCCGGTTTAGCGTGTCTTGTCAGATAGCCTAGGAACCAACGACAGAGCACTTGATACTCCCCTGGCGTCGCAGCGGCTTCCCATTTCCTTTCCTCTCTTTTCTTTCTTATTATTATTCAAAAAAAGAGATGGTACATATTAGGATTACGAATATGTTTGCCAGTTTTATTGGCCCAGCATGTAGCTCGCTGTCCGGCGCATGCTCTTTGGAGATTCAAGCTCTCGTCCTATTGAGGGACCAAAACAAAACCTGCCTGAGGACATAAGGATGGGCACTACACACTGTGTACATGGACATAGATCCTAGACGCCACCAACTTCGGCCTTTTATGTATGCATCAATGCAATATCCGCAGCATATGAGAAATTAACTCGCTGAGTATGACAAAACCTCTCACTCCACAGTCCCATAGTACCGATCACCAAAATCCCCGAGACCAGGAGAAATAAATCTAAAGAGCAGTGTCAAAGAAAATACCTAACCAATATATAGAAGGGCTGTGCATGATGAAGAACTTACTTGGAAGGAGTCAAATCCGCGTCCAGCGCTGCCGTGACAATCTTCAAATCAGGGAATCTCTCCATAACTTTGTCTAGTCCTTGCTTGGACGCGATGACATTTGCTAAAATAATATTCTCCGGGGCGACACCTTTCTCGACGAGGACGTCGACGACTTTAAGGATTGAGCCTCCAGTTGCCAGCATTGGTTCAAGCAGGAGGACCACTGTAGGCGCGTGAGCCACGTCTTTCATAAGCCTGGTAAAGGGATAGGAAAGTGCCTCTACTTACCATCCTCGGATATCTTTGGAGGTAACTTAGAGTACAAGTGTTGTGGTTGATATGTCTTCTCGTTGCGTTGTATCAGGAGCTTGCCGAAGCTGAGCGGTCCTCTGTAGGGACTTTCAGTCAATCTTTGATTGCAAGGGTTTCGTTGCTTATCCCCCTTTTCTTTCAAGGTCTCCCACTTACATCCAGCAGTCACGCAGGGCTGATTCCATGCTGGCCCCTGCTCTGAGCACGCTGACCCCGCACACCTTCTTCGCGGGCCTTCGCCCTGTATATGTAACTCCGGTAGGAGTCTTGACCTGCGTTTCGACGGTCGGAACATGGCTTAAGGCTAAAAACAATTGCATGTCAGGAACGCTAATGTAGACGCAGTGATATTGGTGAAAGAGCATGGAGCGGCCATTCTTCAGCAAATCGCCATGGTTCAACTTACCTGAAGAAATGACTAGATGAGCCACCTTATTTACGCAAGTAGCAAATTCAGGGCAATCGGTATCGGCATTTCGTAAGATGGTCATCAGACTGAGAAGGTATGGAGACTGCTCCAAGATGGTGACATTTGGGGGCTTAGAGACAGCAATTGTGGTTGTGGTTATGGCTGTAGTTGTTACGGAGCTCATTTCGTTCCACAAGTTGCAGTAGATGGTACCTGGTCGAAAGAAGGAAAATGCAAATTGCGAGGAAAGTTTCGATCGATTAGCTCGTCCTTCTCCTTGCGTTGTATTTGTACCACTGGAGAGCAAACTGCTTGACTCTCCACATCTTGAATTAACGACAGCGGAGTCGTGCTCAACAGTCGGCGATAATACTGTTGCGCTTACGCTTATCAGCAGAGGCGAAAAGAGGGAATCATTATGGCCTTATCACCCCTCTTATCGCTGCCCTTCTCTATCAAGCTGTTAATATCGCCTTATCTGCTGTAGCTCCGCACTTTCAACTTATCTATTATTATTATGGCCTCCTCCGTCGTTTACGTGCAGCATCGCCGTCTTCCGTCAAGCGGGACCCTAGTCCTAAAGGCAAAGATAATTTTAAGATATCCCGAGGGGATTTTCGTTCGAAGAAGGACCCATTTGCGTCTTCCTATGCGAGACTTACTCAGCCAAAGCAAATGCAACTCAGTCTACTACCCACTTTTGACCCCTGTCCGGGTGCAAATGCAGTTGAACTTCAGGATTCATCGTCCCCACGCTCGAAACACCCAGCCTTCGGCCACGACGAGACTTGTCGGTCTACCCCCCCAGTCCCCAATGTCCAACTATTTACACATGCATACGACGTCTTCCGTTGCAACGTCACTTTTGGGCAGCGATGCATAGATGCAACCACCACCCGGTCCTTTAATGAGCTGTCGAAAATACGCTGACCGCAACTTCTTGTCGTGACTAGATGTTTTGTTTTTGGCTCGACCCTGTCTTTTCTTGGGGGCGCATGTGGGTTTAGATTGCCAGGGTGACTGCACCAAGAGATATATGGTAATAAGACAGTCGATCGTGTTCGCTGCGGATCATGCAACGATGAATCTCAGAGCATCGATTCCTACAGCGTACCCTCGACGCGCGTCGAACTACTGCTGACTGCGGCGTAAATCATTTCCCGCCAAATCCTTCGCAAATCAAAGCGGTAAAGAGTTGGGTTCTAATTTGGAAATCTACTAGACAATTGGTTCAACATGGCCGGGGTAACCTTCAAAAGCGGCGGAAGAGAGAAGAATGTCCACTCGTCATACATCGGCAACGTAGGGGGAATGGGAGGCTGGGCCAAATTGTAATCTGTCGTGTGTAAAATCAGTCCATTTTATTCTTTGACAACGATCCTGCCGAAACTGAACTTGCTCTCGCCTTGGTAAGAGTGGCTTTGAACAACTGGATGAAAGGAGGTATTCGAGAGGAAACCAACAGCCATTGCTTGGAAGTAAATCCCGAGATCAATTCCCCATTCGCTTAGACGGTGGAGAAGAAGTATGTTAATTAATTAATTAATCCATCAGCTGGAACTTTTGCATCTGAGACAGTCGGAACCACCCTGACTGAGATGGTACTTTTGGAAGAGGGCAAAGCCACACCCAACACAAGTGATATCAGGATCGACCATGGTAGCTTCTAGACCATCTGTTAGAAAGTTTGGGGGAAATAGCCAAGTAGCTAGTTTTTCTGCAGCATGCATGTAGTCGATCTGATCTCGGAAGATCGGTATTTGTCATTTCGAGCACGGATGCTGGCGTGATGAAAGGGTTCGGACAGCTCACATCAAGGCTGGGCAGATCGCCGAGATCTAGTTAACTTAGATCTCCATCTCTCGATTTGTCATTCAACAAGAGAAGTACACTGACGTAGCACTTGCCAACGTCCAGAAAGCACCTCCAGTCAGCCACTTTTTTGTTTTACCTCTTGATCAAGAGCGGAACGGGCCTTCGACGCTGACTCTCTTCAGCTCCGGCGCACAATCCCCACCTTCTTCCCGGCGACAATCATCAGTACGAAGTGATCAACTGCCTCCGTACCGACTGCATAGATGCATCTCGGCCATGACGGGCTGACGCGGCGGGGCTTCCCCTCCTGTACACCGGGATGCAAGTGATGACCTGATCCAAGGGTCCCTCGTTGAAGAATGCGACGCCATACCGCTCCTCCGTAGAGACGGGTGAGATGACCCCGTGCAGGGTCGATGTGCAGCGAATATTAGTCCATCTCTCTACGCGATGCAAAGCATATGCCATGTATGAGCAGAAAGGGTTGGGGGCTTGAATAGTAATCATTCGTCAATGGTGAGGATTGGAGATTCCGGCGACGTACCTATCCATCATCTTGCCGATGTACCTATGCTCACCACAAAGGCATCTCGAGCGGAATCGGCGGGGTGCCAATCGTCGTGTGGTTCGTAGTGGACTTCCAGTCCACCGTCTAACCAGCCCAGGTTCGTGTTAGGCGGTCATGGTGTTCAAGGGAGAGATGCCGCTCCAAAATCCGTGTGAGCTCCAATACCCCTTGATCTTGCTGCTTTATCCAGAGTCGTCGGTGGAGAGCGATGGGCCCTGTACATGCTAATAGCTAAGGACAGCCAAGCCAGCCAAGCCAGTCAGCCTCGAATACCACAGAGAGCTTGCTTTCTCGATATTCAGGAGAATTCCCTATTTTTCATTTCAATCTATTTACTATCCCTATTACCAACAAGATCATCGAAATAGGCCATCGTCAGTCCCAATCCCAACGTAAATAATATGAACACTAGCCGGCTCAGCCGACGGATCTCACAACCTTACTCCCTTCTGATTCGAAAGAGAAGAGATTCACGACCCTCGGCACATCATAGGGCGTTTGAGATACTCTAGATAAGATCCGCCGAGGAGATAAGCTATACCTGTGCTATAAACAAGCAAGTAATCTTGAACCAGGGATCGGGACACTCTCAGAAACTCAGGGGCTCTAGAAATAGATGAGAGGAAACTACTGCCTAAGCCGGAACGTCCAAAGCTGTGGGGATCGCAATTGCTGCCTCGGTGGAATAAAATAGGTTGAGCTAGGGTGACCAAAAGTATAAGAACATCGAGAAACATATGGAAAATATCAGTAGCGATGACATGTGTTTCCAACCTCTGCTGGTCAGCCGCCTGGCCAAATATCAATGTTGGACTTGACCAGCGTGAGCGTGAGGAGCTCCGATGAGAGAGAGATGCAAATGATCAACAACCCTCAGCTAAATGAAGAGATGGAGATAATGCGATCCTCACATAAATCCTAGGCAATCAAAGAATAAGGAAAAGCAGTAAAAGGAAAGAAATGTCTATTCATCCATGTATCACAATAAGTAGCAAAAATATATGACTCCCAACCCTAAGCCTTGGTCTGTTTCTCAGTACCCGCCTCTTTTTGCTCCGTTTCTGTCTTCTCACTTTCCTTCTGGGCTTCAGCCGCCTCGGCAGATTGCTTCTGATCTTCGGGGGCTGCTTGCTGCACTTTGACTTCCTCTGTTTCGTCAATGTCTGCTGTGTCCTTAGGCGCTGATAAGCCTGTTTCTTCGTTTTTGCTGTTCTGCTCGTTTTCCTCCTCGATGAGCTCTTGCTGTTCCTTGACGACCTCTAGACGCTGCTTGTTGGTAGCAGCACCCTCCGCGTTGTGCACCTCGAGCTCGATTTCATGGAACAGCTCTTCGGGGATGCTAGAGAGAACAGCCTGCAGAGCTTCAATCTGCGTGGACATTTCGGCCTCCTTTCCGCCCTGCGCATACACATATGCGTTGCTCAGGACTAGAAGAGTAGATGGGACACCCTGTCTAAGACGAAGTTCTAGCCATGTCGAAAGATCTTCACGGAGGCGAGCTGGCGACACCCCGTGCGTGCGAATCCCACGAGAAGCGCACGCCATCTGCAGCTCGGGAACGGACAGTGACTCAACTCCTTCGTAGAAGATAGCGCGATCGTCCCGCTTGATTTGGCGCATACGATGCCGGATCTGATACCGAAGCATTATGTCTGTCCCAAATGAGTTGAGATTCATGTACTTGCAGATGGCAACAAGCTGGGGCCTGGACAGGTTGTCCAATGTTAAATCATCCTTAAAGATCTTGCAGACCTTGATGACATCCTCTGTTGATGGGGTCTCGCCAGTATTCCTGATTTTCTTGAAGAATTCTGCAAACTCATCATTTTTCACGGTGGCTGCAGTAACTGGAAGGCCGGTCTCTTTCAAAGTATTCTTCAAGAAACTTGAAACTTCCTTTCGGGTAGAGCGGAGGCTCAGAGCCTTTTTCTCACGTGCTTTTTGCCCCTCATAGGTACTCGGTAAGAGATTTGGGAACAGCTTTAATGCAACAGGAAGAAGCAGTTCGGCGAAAGGGATAATGACGAACACAGAGAACGGAAGTAGACGCGCTACATCTGTCACAGTTCTGTGAAGCTACAAACAGGAAGGAATGTCAGTCTTTTATCTTCGGCTTCATCTTCCAGGGATAACCGCAAACTAACCTGCCTGGACTCCCTTCGAGTAAGTTCGTACCCCGCAGCCATTTTCAGTACCAACCTCGTACTGATGTTAATCTCCGTGGCTAAGAGCTTAGTTCCATCCCAGTAGTGTTGCAGCTCCTTTTTGACCTTCTGCCCCAACGTCAGTTTCTTCTGCTCTTTCTTTTCCTCCAGGGCCAGGCCCTTCTTGTCCTGCGCCGAGGCTGTCTTGGCGGCTTCTGAATCTGTTGATTTGGCATTCTTCTCGGCGGTATTCTGCGCGGAAGCCGACGTCCCTGGTTGTGTTGTTGGAGGTTGGGCGGGCACCGGACGGGATGGCGACGCATTTTCCGACTTCAGAGGAAGCGGCTTTTTTGCTTGTTCCGCATTGAAACCAGGAGGAGGAAATGAGTCGGAGGAGGTAGACGGAGATGTATTCGGCTCGGTGGAATACCCACGCTGATGAGGAATTAAAATCGCAATGGCCTGTAAATGCGACGGGAGGCCTCCTCCGCTGTTCCATCGGAGGTCTAAGGCTGAGGCTGGGCGCAAGGATCCGGACAAACGAGATCGTGCTATTTTATCAAAAAGAAACAAAGAACTTATTAGTACTACTCCGGGGAACCAAAGCAATTAAGCTATAACCTGGAGAAAAGAGAGCTCACCGACGAAGCCTGGACGCAGCGAAGAGGTGCCGCGGACCAGTCTAGCCGATCTCACTGTGACAGACATGATAGGAGTTTCGGAACGGGCAGGGAGAAAAGGAAGGACGCCCGGTAAAACGAGCGGAAGAAATACGAAGCTGATCAACTCTGGTAGATAGACGGACTTGGTCAACACACTTGGACGGACAGTATGGGGTGACTCCAATGACCAGGTCCAGAGCAAGGAAAACGGAGTTCTTAACTCCGCAGTTACAGTCGAAGGTCCCTCACATGATATCACGTGATATAACGTCGTGCATTATGTAAGCTGACGACGTCCAAACGCAATCGTGTCCCAATAAGAACAGAGCAAGATTCTCCTGGTCAGCGAGAAGCCCCTTGCCAGCAGAGCGGACCAATTAAAGGCATTCAATATCCAACACGCGAATAACGGATATATCATTGGTTTCGAGACATTCTATCAAAGCTAAATCGACAACAAAAGAGTGTCTGTCTAAGGTTCGTGGCAAAGATCCAGGTATCCAAGTGTGCCACAATCAAAATACACACAACACTAACAGCAGGCACGAGAAGGGAGCGAATAACTCGGCAAAAACAGGTACAAGGTATTAACAGTGATATCAATATTTATTTCCAAAAAAAAAAGAAAAAAAAGGGGCGATAGAGAGGGAGAGAGAGGGGGGAAGAGAGGGGGAAGAGGAAAAGAAAATAAAAACAGGAAGAGGATTGAAAAGGCACCCTACTTCCTCTCTTCAAGTTTATTGTGATTAGGCTGACTGTCACCTTCCACGCCGTTCGTAGCGGCAGGGCAATCGAGGGGAGGAATGCGATCAATGCTCGCCCTGTCCGACTCCACAGAATTGTTCGCAGCGGGCACGCTTTCCACGGGAGCAGAGACGGGGACTGCCAACGGGCTCGTGATTTCAGGAGACGACTGCCACCGCGCGACATCAGCTTTGAGCTGCTCAAGCTCCTTTCGGAATCGCGTGCCGAAGACATCGATATAATAAGTTGCACCATTATAAATGCTCCAGGTGAAGACGACTATCAAAAACAGTGAACTACCCGCCTTGGACCAAAACCAGATAGGGCATGGGACCATCGTTAGGACGGCGTACAGGTACTGGATCATCATAAAAGCGGGTTCCTGCAATGGTAGAGGAAGGCTCAGGACAAATTTCCCGAGGAAATTCTTCGCGTAAGACCTCCGGAGCCACGTGAAGCTCGTAGGGCGGCCAGCAGCAATCTTCTCACTGCGACGCACAGTGATAAACAAATGATAGTTCAGCTGCCATATGCAGTATGGTATAGTTGCCCAAAGAATCATGGCTCCCAGAGAGTAATGTTCTGGAGATCCAGGAGTGCTGAATTTGATATTGTAGATCGCCGGGAACTTTTCCTTGAGCGTCTCTTCCGATGTCAAGTGGACAAGACAATGTAACGTGACAGGCGGCATGATATGGATAAATAAGCTACATCAAGTACAGTCAGTCAGACTTTCAGACAAGAAGGAGGAGAAACGAAGACATGAAAGGGGTGAACATACCTGACGACCTTGTCCATGCTGTGAAACACCATGGAATTCCGCCACATTGCGATCGCAACCGCATTATTTCCAAAGGCAAGACAGAAGGTGCTGATGAAAAGCCTCTTAGACTTTGGGAAGACCCATATACTCAGCATGCAGAGCAGGTTGGTGAAATAGCAGAGATCGGCGAGGAAGTAGTGGTAGCCCTTTTTGTGGTAGCTGTAGAATCGCATGGGCATGAAGTAAAGCAGCTGAACACTGTACCAGATGTAAAAGAACTCTGGAAAGCCCCCGATCAGGTAACCACTTATGAAGACATTGAGGACACCTGCAATGAACGACACTTTCTCACGGGCGGTGACGGTAACTGTCTTATTCCATTGATTTCCCAGTCGTTCAACGCTGGCCTTCATGCGCCGACGATATTTCTCCAGTTGCTCTTCAGAAGTAGGGGCACGGCGCTTCCATCCATCCAAGACACGGTCCTTCGCAATCGCGGAAGTAGATTTTAGCTTCTCCCGCTGCTTCTTCACCCTCTCCTTTTGCACGTTTAGTGTCTGTTGCCATCTTTCGAGTCTTTGTGTCAAATCGAAATCGTCTAACAAGTCGAAAACGCTGAGCTTATCGAGCGGTGGGAAGGTCTCCCAATCTTCCTGGAAGGAGCTGCTGTTGGAGAAGGAAGGATTACGCGACAACAATCCTGGTGTCGAGGGGGTCGAGCCGACACTCTCTGCGCCATCAGGCTCGCGCACGTCGACTTTAGTACTCGCCCGATCTGCAGCCGACTCCGATAATAGGCCGTTGCCGGCCAACTCCGGAGTCGACTTGCTTCTCTTGGGGGAGCCCGTGTCGGCCATGAGGTATTGCTGCTGTTGAAAAGAGAAGACCGTAGGACCGGAGCGGGGGTTACGGTTGTAAGAACGACTGAAGAAAACTGTCAGCATCGCTGCTCTGTCCTTAATTTTCTTGATCCGAGGCGTTGTCTGCCAGTTTGCAACCAAAATCGCATCGCAAAGTTTAAGAAAGTCCAGAGGGGAAGGCTAGACGTTGAGGACCCCGCACACAACCCAGGGCCAGGGCTGAAGAACACGGAAGGAGAAGGAACCCATGAAATAGCAAAGAGTAGTCAAGATCCGCAGATCAAATAGGGCCAAGGGAAGACGGTAAGGGACGAGTGATGTGGTCACTCGCCCGAATTACTCACATATCTCGGTCAGGACCACGAATTCCTATAGGCACGGCATTCGAGGGCGAGTTGACTGTCCATAAGCGACGATCCAATCGTAAGCCCGCACGAAGGCAGCACAACTAATACTAACATGCGCAATGGATGGACGAGTGGGAGGTGAAGGAGGGGAGAGAATCAAGCACATGGAGTCCTGCGAGGGCACGGATAAGCGTGTCGAACTGGCGGGTGCGCGCGTAGCAGTCCGTGGTTGGCTGTGCCCGCAGCCCCGGTGGCAAAGGCAGCGAGGCATCCTGCTACAGAGCAGGGATTGCCTCATCCGGTAATGAGTACGACTTCACCCGTACCCCGGGGCCTTGCGGATGTCACAAGGGTCGCTCCTTCCCAGTCGGGAGAGATTTCTATTCTTTATTCGCGATGAATGACTAGCCTAAGTTCACTGCACCTGGATGTTTTGCTTAAGGGGCACGGAAGCCTGCATTCAGTGAAGGACGCATTCACTATACTAGTCCATGATAGGCGCTGGGTCAGCTTCTCTCTCTGATGCATTTTACTCTACTAAGCACTAACAAGTCACTACTACTGCTACTGAGTTATTGGTATAGAGTCTCCAAATCTATTAGTCTTCAGCATATCTCTGACCGCTGAAGCACTGTCACACCCCAACTGAAAACATGCGAAATGGCGCGACCCTATAACTCTCCAGGTCATGACTGTCTCCATTTTTACAGACTGTTTATGGATCCGAATTATGGCACTCTTAGTGCTGGTGATCAAAGAAGCCCGCGTGATCCTACCAGAACCAGTCACCCGTCGGTCAACCGGCTTACTTCAGACCCAGAAAGCTGCTTCTCACCCGCTACGGAAACGCCTTCTTTTCGACTGTTAGACTTGCCATTCGAGATCCGCAGGCACATCTTCTTCCTGGCCATTCGCAGCTCAGATGACTTTTGGGTTGATCGCGAAGTCATCAACCTCGGGGAGTCGCTAAGGAGCATCGTGTTCATCCGTGGACGTATTATCTGGCGTGGTTCCAACGGCGTTCTGCTCTCCCTTTTACTTACCAGTAGGAAAATCCGTGATGAGGCTGAGCAGCTATTCTATAATCGCTTTGCTTTCGCGTCCTCAAGTTGGGGTTACGTTATTAAAGGTTCGGACCGGTTAAGCACAAGTCGCCTCCCGAAGCACCGCATCAAGCACATAGTCTATGCACCGGACTTGATAACCCACGTACGACAGCACAGAGTGATTGTTAGTCGAATAATCTCCGGTCTGCCTTCGCTGAGCTCTGTTCGGATAGTGCTGTCATGGCAATCTGCTCAGCCACTCATCTCTGGAATTCACGTCGAAAGAAATATAGGCAGAATAGCAGGAACCTACGCCATAGTTACAGTGGCTTACCTGTTTCGCGAAGTGGGACAAGTGGCCGTCGTCGGACAATCGCTTGTGGGCTCCTACGAAAAAGAAATGCTGGAAGAAGCGCGAAAGCAGCTGCAGAGCGAACCTTGGTACTGGGAGCTGGGTTTTGACTATCCGCTTTTTGTACCTGTTTCTCCTGACTGCATTGAAGACATCCTCTGACACACAAAGACAGTAAATCCGACATCGCGCCTGGAAATTTTAACTTCGTTGTACATTTCTCGTCCCTTTCTTTTTTTAAATTCCCTGATAGTTCAGTGAACTAGATTGTAAGGGAACTGAATTGAATAACTGCTGGCCATACAGAACGAGCAACAAAAACAAAATCGAATACTGAGAGGAACAGATAAACACAGAGAATCATATAAGAAAAACAAGTCGGCCACACTCGATATTTCTTTCTTACATAGAAGAACATTACTGTCATGCCTCATACATGGCATAATCACGTGATGTAAATTAGATTGACTCCTTGGACGTCTATCCTCCTGTTTTTGGGTTTTCTCACCATACGCCATCCCAACTATCCACACTCCATTGAAGAACAGTCAAACAATAAAGCCATAACGGGGTCCTGTAAGCACCGATAATAAGCTTCTGTTTGACGCAAAGACCGACAAGCTAGGGGACCCTGACGGGCAAATTCTTCCAACGCATGGGTGAGTGTCTTACCTGCTGATAAATACAAGTCGTTTCACTGGAAGTCGTAATGATATGGGCACGGAATGTTCGATTGACATAAGTGACACGAGTGGCTCCAAGAACCTGCCAATGGGACAGTCGTGGGTGGAGGAAGGTGGTCGCTGAAGTGGTCAGATACCCCGTTATATGCAGCGTCCGTGAGATGGACCTCTTCATAATCCGAGACATCTGTGTGGAGCACACTCGGCTGTGTCATAGGTGAAACCGTCGTGGCTACATAAGATGAAAGATCACTCATTGAAGAAGATGCATCTTGTCCAGGTGAAGGGGTCGGCGGCATCTGAAAACCAAAACTTCCGTTCAGTCGTTTCAGTCTGAGAAAGTAATTGTCATCGGTGTCTGAAGAGCTTGTGGACAGCGATGGGTCGCTAGTAGGGCTCTTTTGCTCGTCTCCGGTGACGCTAGGGGAGCGAGTCAGCTTTCGTACTGGCAACCGTGGCGAACCTTGAGGAACCACAACTTCATAGACATACCCAAGTGCTTCAAGGTCTGCCTCGACAAGGTAGACCTGAGATACGTGGACGACAGTGTCCCCATCTTGTGCAAGGCAGCAGGGTCAGCACGAGTCATACACAAGGGGTAATAAAACTGGTATGTTCCGTACCGATTTCTCCATCCAGATAGTGTTCTTCCATCTCCCGTACCTGGAACATTTCATCCAGGACTTTAAGACGTTCCAACGGTGAGACATCGGGTCTCAGACTCTGTATTGCTGCTCGAAGTTTGTCTACGGTGACACCTTGGCTCTCCCTCAATTCCGAGAGGATATGGGCGAGAAGCCGGATCCGATCTATTCCACAAGTCAGTTGACGAGTTCTCGCAAACGACGACCCAGGCACAATTCTTACCAGGTTTCAGGAGATGATCTGGTTCTTTGTGGATGACCCCCTCTGGCCACCACTCAGGCTTAGTCATTTCCGGGTCAACGCGTTGAAAGGGACCGATTCTTCCGTTGTACGGGTGATTGACTTGTTTCCGGGGTTCGACGACCTTCACGAAGGCTTTTGCGATCACCTTGCAATTCGTCTGTTGGAAAGCATCAAAAGCCTTCTCATAGTACTTCCTCAGAAGAGACTTATTGCCGACTTTGAGGGTGGTTTTCCGCGTTGACTGTTTTAGGGGACCTGAAGCGTCAAATGAATACCCCACTGCTTGGTTCACATTGCCGGCGTTATTTCGCCTCCTCCTCTTCCTTGGCTGCGCCTGCCACTCGCATGGGATAAGCTCTGGCTGTTTAGACGGACCAGACTCATACAAGCCCGATGGACAGGTTTGCGAGCTCAAAGGATAAGAGTGGGATCGAGTGAAGTGCCTCGGATCAGTGACACTGCCTTTCGTTTGTGGAAGACAGCCTGTGCTTGCCCTTCCCAGTGGCTGTTGTCCGTTTGAGCCACGCCGCAGGTCACGCTGATTGGCCAGTGATGCGACTTTCAAGAATTTTGCAGTGATGTCTGGCGTCAAGATATCGTCTACAAGGTCTGCCATTGAGGGAGATGTCTCCACCCCTAGCTTGCCATTTTGGTCAATGTATAGAAGTATAGAGTGTATGCAAGGGGCATTGAGGTCCCCAGCAGGCGTTGGTGGCCGTGCCTGTCAAGAACTTGCCATGTTAGCTCTTGTTTGATCTAAAGTGAGAGGGAGTTGGGCCCTCAGTGCCTACCGTCTCCGTCGAGCGGATCACTACGCCATTGTGTGATGACATCAGGTATCGATGGTCAGAGCTAGCTGCTGCCGCATCAGACACTGTATCCAGGTAATATGCTGCACTGGCTGAGCCCGAGGTGTGGTCGTTGAACATTTCGAGTGCTATATACCGAATTGAAGGAGGGAAGCAAGGGCGCCCCGTGTGCCGATTATATATCCTGTCGCTTTCAGCTTGTCTCCACGTTAATCCCCGTTGACCCTGGAAATCAGACGCACAGCGCAGGGACTAACAACAGGGGGTTGGAATTTGTTTTTACTCACGATCAGACCCGCACAACAAGGTTGTTCTCATGGAGGCGGATGGCCGGCGAGAACTTCCCGCAGCCAACGAACGAAGACAAAACGAAAACACCAAATTCCAATTTAAGGATGGCGCTGTGCAGGGCGGAGGCCATCTCTACCTTTCCTGGAAGTATGCAGCTGCATCAGCCGCACCAGATCTTCGCGAATTAGATTTAATTTCAGAGTCCGAGGATCGGTTCGCGTGCGGTTCAGACCCGTGCCTGTTCCCCGAAGGACGGGCCTCGGGTGTCAAACTATACTTGATATCGAATTATGAATAGAAGCCAATAACAGTGACGACCAACTAGGTTCGCGGGACGTTTGCCGCGGTACCGACAACCCTGTCAGGACTCAGACAGAGCCTGGTCCGAGATGAATAATAATCAAGTAAGCAGCGCCATTGCGGCCCCAGGAGGGTGATATGCTCTGAATGAGGCAACATCAAACTCGACGCTTTGAATTGAATTGAAAAAAAAAAAAAAAAAAAAAAAAAAAAAATTTTTT